>JAULKM010013602.1:0-14635 GCA_032355605.1 Rubia tinctorum
TTTACATGCTTATATATATGTATATATCTATATCTAGGCTTATATCCACCCTTATATGCATGAACCCTTAGGAAAATCACACTCATTCGTGGACGACCCCGATTTACCACTATCTACTTAATTGTATTTAGTAAGCATTTAGGGCTTATAAATTGTAACTTTGAGAGGTACGACGACGACTTTCCAACATCAATCATAAGGACACAATTCCATTAGATTCAAATTAGGTTACAAAAAGAAGGATTTAGATATGAAAATCGAAAATGGTCATCTAAACCCCTTATAATGCAAACCTATCTAAGTCTAGCAATTTTCAAACATAAAGATAACAAAAGAGATGTTAAATGTTTCGGAAATGTAAACCTACCTAAATTTGTTTGTTAAATCTTCCAACCAAAATTATATGCATTTGACGTCTCATCAATTTGGGATTTGGAATTTAGGCGAAGAAGAAATTAAAGGGGATCTAAGCTCTTTTTCTTATGACCCGGTCTGGACCCAACTGATTTCCTTCCTCAATTTTTGCAATTGCAATTTGCTCCATGACCTGTCCATTGCTTATGGATAGTTCACCTTTTAGAAGATTTTCTCTTTATTGATATAATAATAGTTAGTTTAGTCTTCAGAAAGCTACGGAATGCAGCGGTAGGTTGTTGGGTAACTGGAAATCAATATTTCTTTCCAGGCTTTGCATCTGCGGTTCCACGGTTTGAATATTTATTTTTTATTAATTTAGATTAGTTGTGTTTTATTATTATATTATAGGTTTTTTTACAAAAGAACCTTGGTCTCTTTAAATCTTAATAGGTAAATGTAAAAAAACTTTAGTCTCAAGCTCTTACAAGAGGTAAGTAAGGTATTTAGCCCTCTCTTTTATGGTACCTATATTTTTTAAATTAAAAATAGGTAGGGGATTGCCAATCCCCCCACCATCGCATATGTATTTCTTAAAAAAAATTATCATTATATTCTTTTTTGTTTGATTTAATTAGTACGAGTAATTAATTTATATATCTCAATATAATAACGAGCATTAGTTTATGAATCGTGAGACCTAATTATTTTATAAACTAGTTCTTATGTGTACTTATTTGTTCTTGATTTAATTTATTCCGAATGTGTTAAAATCTAATAAACTTGAATATTGTTAGGATAGTGCTAGATTATTCCACCAATACGTAATCGTTGGAAAGAGTTAGTGAGTAGAGAATTCTTGTGAAAAACATATAACTTATACAGACTATAATAACAAGATGGGGAACTATTAAGCGTGCTTTAGTAATTGCAAATACTTGGTTAATTACTATATCAGGTTCTTTCCAGTCTTAATGCTATTGAGGTGTGTGTCTGGTTCATGGAATACTTTCCGCGGGCATCTTGATAAGAAAAGTAGTTGTTTCATTATATATTAGACTTTAATAAAAAAAAGTAAGAAAGAATTGGGAGGGCTCAACAAATATTTTCCATCTTATAACTGATAGATACGTAGGAATTAATTTATCATTGCTATGAGAATCGTTGTTTAAATTATGTGAGTTATTCTTAATTGATTGCATCCTTAAAATTTTATTTTCATATATTTTTAGGGATTTTTATACCTCTAACGCTAACTTTAGGATGAAAGTGCTAATATAACTGATGAGACGTCTGCATGTATTTCCTAAGGCATTTAACATCCCTTTTGTTGTCACTTTGTGGGCAGATTGCTAGATTTAGCTAGGTTTACATCATAAGGGGTTTAGATGATCATTTTTTATTTTCTTATCTTAATCTCCCATTTGTTCAGCCTATTTTAAGTCTAATGGATTTTTGTCCTTACAAGCTTCTAGATCTTATTTTGTGAGCTTAATTGTATATTACTAGTAAGCATTTTGGAGTAGATTAATGAAGGCCAATTGCGAAATTGGTAGAAGATTGAAGGCCATGAGTAAAAACATGTTTAAAAGATAGAAGGGTTTAAGAAGGAAGAAAAAAAAGCAGATGAATTGTGATCCGTGATTTTGAAACAAGTTCTAGGAATGATTTGAGAAAATCAGCCTCCAATAGCCACACCATTGGATTCATCTTCTTAAGTTCTATAAAATCGATTACAAGAACTCTCAAATTGGATCAACGATTCACCTATAGCAGTGCATACAAGTTGAAGAAAAGAGCCAAGTTTTAGAAGTGTCGAAGAAGCAACACGGTCTGTGTAAAATGGCATGGCCTGTGGCAGCCAAGTTGGGGGCTAAAATGGGCCGTGCAAACTTGCAGGACCCATGCAAGAAAAACAGGTAGAGATTCAAGTTCATACAATGGGGATTTGCATTTTGGCATGCCTCGTGCGCTCAGTAGGCCAGAAACAAAGACCCCAAGATGGGTCGTGCAATTTGGCATGACTCATGAGCTCAGACCGTGTTTTGCAGGTGCCTAGATAGTGCCCTGTAAATGATTGCACAAGTCGTGTTGGCCGTGCTGTGTAATCTGGCACGGCCCATGCCAGCATGACACTAGGGTTGGTGGCACTAGGGTGCCAACTTGGGCTTTTTTAGTCCCATTTACCTATTCCTATAAAAGGAGTCTTTAGTCTCTTAGGGTTAAATAAGTAGCCACAATGTAGATTTTAGAGAGTGATATGTAGGAAGGAAGAGGGAAATTCTCTATCTCTCTCTCTCTCTCTCTCTCTCTCTTTCTCTAGGTTTCTTCTTCTTTTCCGTCATTTAGTTCTTAGATTAATGAAATTTAATTCAATGAATTCCATGGATTTAATAGTAGTAGAGTTGTTATTTTCTTGGGGTTATATTTATAAGCATGAATTGATTAATATTTGTGAGATTCTAGATTACCCTATATTTCTACGCTTATGAATATTGTGCATTATTTGAGGTTTTATTCTTATATGATTGATGACATGATATATGTTACGATGCATCCGTAATTTTATTCATAGTATAATATCGTGCTAGGCTTAGAATTCTAATATGGGAGTGTTAGATTAACGCTATTGTTGGCTCGAGAGTACCATGGAGATGAGTGCATTCATGCTACCTTCAGAGTATCGATCCGATCGTTAGATGTTAATTCTAATTGGATAGTTGTGTGACTGATTGCATGTTAAGAGCGGTAGACCAGGGGTTGCGGTATAGAATTTCCTAATGAGGGAAATCCTAGCTTACCAGTGATTGATACTTGTAGTTTGTAGCAACTAGGGTTGTATTAATTCTAGAGTTGTCACAATGCACTGATACCTTTGTCTCTCTAGCTTAGGGTTAATGTCCATAGTGGAGAGCCTATGAAGAATTAGAATCACTTTCGTATCTAACATTGTTGCCTGCGAGGGCTAGACCTTCGAAGAGGCTTATTAGTTTCAGAAGTGAGGTTACAGGGATGAAATGCGAAATTGAAAGGATTGGAGTGCATCCCCAAGTATGTAGGTGGCGATATGGTTTTAAGGCAGAATAACATTTGTGTGGTAGACATTGGGAATTCTAAACCATGTCCACACTATGTGACATAAGAAATGAGATTAGGTTTATATGTCTAGTGTGATAGAATCTGGGATCAAATAGATAAATAGGTAATGTGATGCAAAAAACTCAAGATTAGTTAATCAATAATTTAATTCTCGTAGATTGCATGTTAGTAGTTGTTAGTTCACAAACATGCCCCCCCCCCCCAATTATCTGTTTAGTACTAACTATTTCTGACACACAATTGGGGTGACGCCCGATTGTGGATTGTGTGCGGTTAACCTTTAAATACTAGTATCTTTGTGAACGACCTCAGAATTTCCACTAGATATTTTAATGTAGTTAGCAGTGATTAAAGGATCAAAACATACAAATTTGATCTTTGGACGCACTCCACGGGTTAATTCTCCAAAAGGAAACGACTCCGCGAGGTGCAAATCAATAACCATGCAAAATGAGAAATTGCTAAAATAACCCTAATTTATGATAAATTCTGTCATTTTAACCTTTTGATCTAATTCTGATTAAAATAATGATGAAAATTTGCAATTCAGAGTGGCGGGATCAAGCATGAAATGATGAAAATACTCTTGATCCCATAAGCCCTATTTGGTTACCATACTTTATCCGTTTTCTTCTTCTTCAACCCCCAACCCCTTATCCCATCCACCACCGCGCCACCATCCGCCACCATCCACCACCATCTTGCCACCAAAGTGCCACTGCTCACCGATATCCCGCCACCAGGAGTTTGGGAATCACTTGATGTTTGTGTGCCCTACCCCACCGGATTCCACTTCAGCTACGTTGTTGTCGTCGCTGTCAGTGGCACTCACTTGGTGTACCATATCCCATCGGACTCCGCCTCCATCGCTGACATTGTTTTGTGGCAGGAGTTCATCCGCAGGAGCCGGAGATCCATTCTTTAATGCTTTGCTGGCAGCATGGACGTCCCTTTCAAGAATGACTTCCGGGGGCTTCTACTGTGGCAGTTCTACAACAACTCGGATGCTTTCCGCAATATGGACTGCTCCAAGGACATGGCATACTTGACACACACATGGTTCTTGCCGAAGGAAGGGAATTAATGGGATAAGGGAAAAGTAAGATTGCGGGTGAATAAGAAAAGAAGAAGAAAATGAGGGAAGAAGAACAAAGAAAATGGGGAGGAATAAGAGGGCATTTATGTCTTTTCTATTTTATTTTTTAATCTTGGGTTAAAATCATCATATTCTTAAATTTTGGCCAAATCTCCCAATGACAATTGAATTCAATGGCACCTAGGGTTAGATTGGCACATACATTATTTTGGTACTTTCTCGTTTTGCAGGGTTATATTGACATTTTCAGTCTTAAGTTAGGGTCATTTTAGAATATGAATCTTTTAATTTTTGGTTAGTTTTTCATAATTACTAGGAAAAATTTCAGAAATTAAGGCGTGGTGGTTACACCAAAAGGTTCTATATTAGTAGGTATTTTTATTGTAATTTCTCTATTCCGCATGGGATCTATGATGTTTTCTACTGTACTAACTTCATCTTTAGATTTTGCAAATTATTTTTCTGAGTAAACGACGGTCACCAAATTGGTGTCGTTCAATACAAGAAACCGCACTTATTACCTCGGTTCTACATGCCTTTTTGCCTCGGTTTTTAGTCCCAAAAAACTGAGGTAAATAATGTTGTAGTAAAAAGTATATTTTTTACCTTGATTCAGAACCGAGTTAAAAAATAGTTTTTCCTCGGTTTTGGACCAATGTCGGCACGTTTGTGAGCGACGTTGGTTTAAGCTAGATGAATGAAAATTGGAGCTCGTAGATGCGACATCATTTAGAACGACATCGGCATGCATAAGGAGAGGCATTGATGATAGCATGAAGCCAGATGAGGGGAGTGCAATTGCTGTGAGATCATTAATGCCGACGTCGTGGATAAAAGATAGTGATGTGGTGGACAATGGTTTGTGACATTGCATGCTCCAAGGCAGCATCGTGGCGTGCATGCTAACATGGAAGGATGTTAAATACAACGTTGTTTTGTATGGGCGACGTCACAAAAAAAGCCATTGGTTTATGCCATGTCGGTAGGGTTTCATCACTTCATCGGTTTATGTGATGTCACGGATTAGTCTCGTAGACATCGGTTCTCATGCAAAAAAATTGTTCATCGATAGCTGTTACGTGATACTTAATGTTCTACAACTTGTGAAATGTTTACACATCATACAACAATCAATTGTTATGCAATTGATGTCGGAAAGAATGAGAATGCAAGGAACCAAAAAACTGGAACATACATTACAAATACATGGTAGAATATATTAAAATACATGAGGTTTATATGAAATTCAAACATTATTTGAATTGAACCAGTATTGTCTACGTTGCACACTAAAAGTCCATCGATAACTCTCTTTGTCCTATTACAACCAATATATATGAAAAAACATATATGTTAGAATTGGCCATGCCACTAGTGATGTACACATAATAGATTCACATGCAGACGACATTAATCTCAACGTAGAAAAATACCTGGTCTGCTTCAAAGCGACGTTGCATGCAATAGAGATCAAAGTTGCAAAGTACGAATAAATAGCAATGTCAGAAATTCATAGATATGTCAATCATTTCATAGAATTTGTGACGTCAATCATCATCCGGTCTCATATCGTATGGGTCGATTATCTCTGACCGACATTGCACATTCAACCTATGTTCATACGAAGATGAGATTATTGTCCACAATCAACCCTATTCTAAACGATTTTTTTATCACACCTTATAAACATTACATTATCTTGAAAACATGAAAAATATACACTATATAACATTTTACACAATCATCATACTTTATCAAAATATCCAATCTTTAATCAATGAGAATAAAACATATAGAAGGTATATAGTAATAAAGATGGAAATGAACATGGAATGGATGTAAAACTACCTCAATTAATTTGAAATCGAGGATGCTCCATCCTCATATGCTTGTTGATGTTTTAGAGAATCAAATCGATTGACTTCTTTATTGGTTGTATTGGCGTGAATGGAAAGGATAGCATGTAGTTGGGTTTGGAGGAAGAGTGTTGTTGATAAGAAATGTGTGTAGCTGTTGAATATTATTGACATGAAAATGGATGGGGAAATTTTTTGTTCAAATTTTCGACTCAAATTTTCAGTTCCCGCTGAAAAATTACATTCAGACAACATTGCAAAGGGGTCACTTTTGGATTCATTTTGTGCAACACATTTGTGAAGTCGCACATAAGGGTCACAATCTAATTTTTAAAAAGTGTAGTAAAATACTCCCATTTAAGATTGTAGCCCCTACCGACAAGCCGTTTATGCACAAATGGGAACATCATTGTTCTCAAAATGTGAATAACAAATTGTCATCTCCAGTTTTACATTTCAAGTTCTCGCACTCTGTTGATGGGATCTAAGTGCAAAATTATAAAGGTGCATTGGTCCTCCAAACCCAATTACAATCGGCACGAAAAGAAACTTTGACATCCAAAATTGAGCTTACACTAACCGAGGATAATAAAGAAACTGGTCTTATTCCAATTATACTTACACAAGTTCTTTTGAATGATGCCTTGTATACTTGTAACTAATCTTCTACAATTTACTCTAGGCTATTTACTATCGATTTAAAATTTTAGATGGACAAAATTATATGTGGTGGAAATTATCGTTCTCATAACTCTTACCGTAAGAGTATTAATGGAATACTAACAAAAACAATGGGAGATTACCCCGGTCTATCTGTCCATGACCAAATCGGAACATTGTGGTCGTGAATTGGTGAATCGGTTAATTAGTGTATCTCCAATTTGCATTTGAAGTTCTCCCATTCTCTTGGAGGGACCTAAGTGCAAAATCATAAAAATACACTAGCAGTCCCAAATTTCATTACAATGAGTCTAAAAAGAAACTTTGACATCTGAAGTTGAACTTATACTAACCAAGGGTAATAAAGAAACTGGTCTCATTCCACATATACCTCCACAAGTTCTTCTGAATGATGTCTTGTATACTTGTTAGTAATCTTCTACAATTTACTCATGGTCATGTACTATCGCTTTAAAAATTTTGATGGACAAAATTCTATCATGTTTTTATTTCTTCAAAAACCAAAAATGTGAAATTTCATGCAATTCTTCGTGGTGGTTCCATTGAACTGGACGTCAATAAAGCTCACCAGTTGTGTTAAAATCGATTCCCGTCGAATTTGAAGTCAATAAAGTTTATGGACATTTATAAACTTCAATTATTAGTATCTAACATACTATTAACCGTTATTAAGGTCAATTATGTTCATTTTGGTCAAACGTTGTCCCAGTTGCTATGCTAGTTGGCCGAAATTGTGAGGCCTGCTTTAATGTGAGACAACGTCGATCATATATCGGTCAAGTGTCACTAAACACGATGGACATGCAACATTGCACATGCAGTTGGTCAAACATAGGCTCGTTGCTATGCTAGTGAGCTGAAATGGCGAGACCCACATTTAGATTAGTCAACTTTGCTCTAACGTCGGTACCATGTCGGTTTGGTCGACTGATCTGCGATAACATAGCATAAAAACCAACTTTAAATAGGAGGCCCTCATATTCAGTTCAAGCTTTTGTTCACAAGTTTCCCGAGAATTCGAACAGTCTCCCACATCTCTACTCTACTCTAATATTAAAGGTATAGTTTTTCAACACTTCTATCACCTAATTTTCAAGAATTGTTGCTTTACATTGTCTTCAGTAAATATTTGTTCTTCAAGCATTAATTTTACCGGGTTTCTGTGTTTTTTCCTAGATATATGCGACGTCACCATCCTGTTTGTCACATATCAGTCGTTGCAAACTGTTTGTGACATCGTTTGTTCTTGTGTCACGGGATGTCGCACTTAGTTCAATTCGACCATCGGTGTTACTGATGGGTTAACAATGTCGCGTAAAAACATTTCAGTTCACATTGCATTTTTAAATACGACCTCGTTCCTCTATCGGTATGTTGTTCGGTGTAGTCAACGATGTAGCGAAGTTGCAGGTACATGTCAACCAAGTCACTGATTAGGACCGACATGTATCTGTGACGTAGGGGTGACATCGCACCCTGCATTTCCAGGTCAAGTATGCCCTTAACATTTTATTCTGTTATCCAGGACAAATGGCAGGCAGAGGATCCTCAAGCCGCCCACTTTCCAGGTATTTTACCATTTTATATAGATTTTTACTAATAATTTTTCACAATTTACCACAATTAACATTTATTTGTTCTCAAGCAGTTCTCCGCACAATAGAGCAATCTAGAGCTTCTTGTGTTCAACCTTAAACATCATACAATTGATGTTGGTAGCCCACGGTTCCACTGCACCTTGAAGCAGCAGAACTTCAGCAAAAACCCAACTTTGGTAAGGCATTTTCAGTTAATATTAATTGTTCTTTATTATATATATATTATCAATATTTTTTTATGATTTAGTAAATCCATTGGGAGACTGTATGGGAATACCCCCATTGTGCTAAGGTGCCGCGGGAAAGAGTGGCGTATGAACTATTCAGGGGGTGGGAAGATCATGGCCTTGTCCCCAAAGAGTTTTGGGGAGTTCCTTTCTAGAAATCTCTTAGACTAGGGGACACCTTGTTCTTCGAGGTGATAGAAGCTGGGGGCCAACCGTCTTAAAGGTCATCATAATCCGAACTGATTGAGTTTATTGTAATTTTTGTTATGTTGAAACTATGATACAATTCTTATTCTAATTTATGTACTATTGTTAAGGATATGTTCTTAACTTTTCTAATAATTTAAGTACCTTAATCAAACATTATATAATTGATTGTTGTGCTTTTCCCTTTGATTCCACCATTTTCAATCGGAACGCAACAGTACAAACCTTCTTAATTTTTAAAGAACACATTTTCATTTACAAAAGTCCATATGTTTCTACTTTATCGTATCTTTTATATATCAACAACGTCAGTATTTTATCACATAACATGTCGATTGGAATGACGTAGAATGCGATTTCGGACGCCCTTCTGAAACAATATATTCGACTTCACACGCAATTTGGTAACATTATTTACTCCATTTTTAAAAATCTTTTACCTTGTTTTTTAACTGAGGTAAAATATTTTATTTAATTCAAAAAACGAGTTAAAAGAAATTTTTGCCTTGGTTATTTGACCTAAACAAAAAAATCGAGGTAAAAGGGGTGAAGTAATAGGTCCAGTTTCTTGTAGTGGTTGTCGGGGAACGGTTAGTAAATTTTTATTAATTTACCTACTAATTTTGGGTGCTAGTTTCTTGGTGTATAACCAAATCAGAGAAGCCGGATTTGATTGTTGATATGAAGATAGAGAAGACAACCAAGCGGAACAAGGAGAGTGTGTTGGAACATGGCTCTGGCTAGGCCTCCAGTTTGCCCAAACAAAACAAGTTGAATTTTGTCCACAATCAGCATAATGGAAGAAATTCCATTGTTCCGTAAAATAGATACATTTTTTAAAGTCCGTAAAATGGATAATTAATGGCATATGAAAGTCTAGCCAAAGACTGTAAACAAAAGCATTAATTGGAAGTCAACCAAATTTTCTTTTCTTTTCTTTTTTTTGGTTGTGAATTTCAATTTCTCATCCTATCATTTTCTTGATCTAAAGGGCTTGGAGTACTTACACCTGTACTTTCAAAAGTTCAGACGCGCACCTTTATGGACCTACTCAAATTACTTCCATCATGTACCATTTGAGAATTTCTCCAAACTCATCCTCTATAAGTTCCATCTTTCCCTTGAATGTTTGTTTATATGTTGTTTTACTAGGTGTGGAATCTTTTCTCATAAGAAATTTGAATTATTTGTTTGTGGACAAGCAATGTTTAAGTGTAATGAGGTTTATTGTGTGTTTTATTATACATTTTTAAATTTTGAAAACTTGATTGAAATTTTGATTTTCTTTTTTAGCCAACCATGTGTTTTTGAGTTGTTTTGAGCCGATAATTTGACATGAAGAAATTCTTGTGGCTCTTGATAAAAGTATCTTGCCAGTTGTAAACTTCTTTGTCTAACAAATTTGGTAAAATTTGACATGCCTTGAGGTTTTTGAATGAAATTTTCTATGATTTGTGAAGTTTGATTGAAATGATTTGTGGGGTGACGATAACGGATGAGTGTAAAGGAATATTTTAGCAAATTAAAGTGAGGTTTGAGTTAAAGTATAACACTCTCCATGTCAATCTTTCATCTGAGATATCACATTATTATACTTGGAGTTGTTATGTGTGAAAAAAGTTACGGAAGACAGTAGGATAAACCACACAGTTTAAACATTGCCTACCAATTGTATTAACCTTTAATGAAACACTTCGAAACTTGCCTATGCTCTTTGATATGAGTTACTATTTATTTAGCCAAAGCCTTGTTTTTACCTTTCTCTTCCTCCTAGTTTGCATGTTCTTGGCGTTGAAGTTCAAGAATTCATCCATTTTTTTCTTGAGTTGTGACATTACAGAGTATGTGTTCTATTTGCCATACAAAAGAGATTCGAAATTGAAGGCTGAAATTAAAATGAGGTTTTAGTTATCCAACTGAATCTTATTATGAATAGAAGTTATGTTTTGTTAGACCAAACTCGAGGGGGTAACTGTGAGAGAAAATCTGTATTGCTTGTTATTTTGTGATTTTTTTTTCTCACGAGTAATGATTTTAAACTACATTGGAGAAGAATGGTGCTAGAAAAATTTATAAAATAAAAAAAGGAAAGAAGAATAGCACCTAAAGTTAACGTGATAATTTTTGGCCATCTCATATTAGCAATGAGGTTGAATTTTGTTGGTGAATGTTTATTATACATGGATGATGGTTCAAGGAAAACGCATGAATAATATTTTGAGCGATATAGTTTGAGATTAGAACCCTTGGTATCTCACAAATTTGAATGATCTTTAGCCTCGATATAACCCTTGAGAAAGACCTTCCTGATTTGCCTATTAACTTCTTTGTGTTATAACTTGTAAATTATTTGAGTGATTGTCCTTCATATATTGAGAGTGATTGATGATTAGATTTCCTTATCTTGAATATTTCCATCTCACTTACTTTAAGTACGATGATTCTCGAATGCTTTAACGTGATCTTTTACTTCTTGGCAAGGAAAATATATCGTTACAAGAGTAGAATCTTGAGTTTTTAAATGTCACACTGACTTGAGCATAACAACATCTCCAATGATGTGGGGGGTCTTCCTCATTTTTAGATGTCAATGTGTCACATTTCAAATTTTGATTAGAAATTCGGTATGATGTAAGCAAATAAGATGGACTGACGGTGATTTAAAAAATTTCATCCCCAATAGAACCATCACATTTATAAGTTCAATATGACGTGTCAGCACATAAAGTTTAAAAATTTTATATTTGTAAAAAATTTCATTGTGCTCTTCCATTCATGGATATTTATAATACTTATTTTTTTCAAGATATATTTATATTGCAAATATATTTTTAATGATTAATTAATTACTATATAATTAATAATGCTATACTTATACTAATAATAATGATATTTAATTGTGTATATTAAAATAATAAATAAATTTTCTGACATATATATGTTTAAGTTAATTTATTAA
Organism: Rubia tinctorum; assembly: GCA_032355605.1. Lineage (NCBI taxonomy): Eukaryota > Viridiplantae > Streptophyta > Magnoliopsida > Gentianales > Rubiaceae > Rubia > Rubia tinctorum. The sequence goes on from JAULKM010013602.1 coordinate 12,078, forward strand.
AATGTAAATTTTAAATTTGAGTAACGGAAAACTCAAATTCCTCCTAATTGAATATTCAGCTTGTAATTATATACTCTCCTAATGTATTAAATTACAAATAGAATTATCATTTGCATTATATATAAATTATTGAAATATAATTATTATTGAATTTTAATATTATACATTAGAATCTTAATTTTTTCTAAATATTTAAACAAATAAATGATATAACTAAATTTATTTATCATTCAAAGTTTATATCCCAGTTGAAAATAGTAGAACAGTTTAAAATTTCATTACTTGAAATTTTTGCTTCGGCAAATGATGATAACAATAATTCAATATGGCCTTATATATTTATGTCAAAAATGGTTAAAATTAAAACTAAAATTACTGGCATCTAATGTCCCAGTATGGTCTTCTGTATACAGAAGGTGCAATTGACAGTGTCACTTAGATTTTCAGCCGCATATGATTTTTGGTTTGAAAGTCAATTGGAGATGGTTTTGAGTTTGAAAGTTTGTCAATTTGACGCGTTTAATAACATTTTCCAAACTAAGTCCTGGGTTGGAGATTTTCTAAGAGCTTTCTCCCCGGGACAAACATGAAAACATTTATAGGTACTCCAAGAGGCAATGACTCGTTGTGAGCTAATTTCGAACCTTATTATTATTCAGAAGGAATTTCCCACATCATAATTGATGTTGATTTTGGGAGGAAAACAGTTTTCTGAAATGTCAGGACATCCTTTTTGAACAAACACTTTAAATCTTTCTTTTTTTCCTAACATTGTTAAGTCCTTTAAACCATCTAATCTACTCACTCTATTTCAGTAAAAATTATACCATTTATTTTCGTCGTTCCAACAAAAAAAATTGTATTTGAAAATTACCTATAATGGTAAAAAATATGTTATTAAATTCTCATAATGTCATTTTTTTAATTTTAACAACTTTCAAACCAGACCCACTACTTTCCTAAGTTATCTTTATTTTTTTCATAATTATCCTCTGCCACATTATGTTTTATAAAAAGTGTGCTAAAAATAATTATGTCATTTTTACTGTGTATTAAATAAAATAATCTGTCATAATAATGGTATTTTGTATATATGTGACTCGTGTTATGGAGTTTTTGGAGTTTTTGGAGACGAGAAGGAGAAGTGGCGTCAGGTTTGAAAAAAAAAAAGATGGTGGAAAACAGTGAAGTTGGCGCCTCCTTATCACGTGTATTTGAGGAAGATGACGATCAATGCAGTGAATTAAATTATAACGCTCCTTTCAAGTTGCACAAAAGGACAGACATTGGAGAGCAGGAGAATCGTGCAGTTAATACTTTATTTTATCTTTGCTGACTTGGACACAATTCCCCTTCCCATAACAGAATTTACTTCCGACAGTTTTCTCACCTTATTTTTTGTTCTTATCTACCCACTCGAACCCATAGTCCATAGACAGTGGCAATCCAAACTTGTACATGTCCTAATTCTGAATTACATTACTTCGGAGTCCTTTGGCTAACGTGAAAATTAAACTCCTGCCGTTATTTCTATTTGATAGAAATAACTTTTCATGATTATAATCCCAAAATATAAAAAACGTGTTTGGTTATAACGGTAGGAGTTTGTGGATAATCTTGCTCTGCATTAGTGCATTACTAATGCATTCTGGACCCATGACTCGTGAAAGTAAAATGAGTTTTCACAGCTCCAACTCTTCACAGGAGCAAACACCACAGAGGCTGCCCCGCCGCACCAAACTCTGTTGCAGAGGCCACTGGAGGGCCCACGAAGATGCGAGGCTCACAGAGCTAGTTTCTCAGTTGGGGGCCCACAACTGGAATCTCATTGCAGAGAAGCTACAGGGAAGATCAGGTGCGTGTGTGTGTGAGTGAGATGGAGTTAATTAGGTTCTGAAACTTGGTGTGTAAATGACGCAGGAAAAAGCTGCCGGCTGAGATGGTTCAATCAGCTGGATCCGAGGATAGACAAGACGCCGTTCTCTGCCGAGGAAGAGGAGAGGCTCTTGGGTGCTCAAATGGTGTACGGTAGAAAATGGGCTACCATTTGTAAACTCTTTCCCGGTAGGACTGATAATGCACTCAAGAATCACTGGCATGTAATCATGGCCAGAAAACGCAGACAGGAAAGCTATCCTTCAAGTTGCAACAAAAGATTCTCGGATAATACTTCTACTTCTACATTCAATGTTTATGAATCCGCCTCTACCTTCACTGATCTCGCCCTCACTCCTCCCACCGATGGATGCGTTGGTGTTCTTAGTAGTTCGGGTTCTTCCAGGCAGCAACAATTCTTCCTTCCTCATATGGATCAGACAGGTAACGTTTTCGGCCGTCAAATCGAACTTTGATTTTCATTTTCTTCAGTGATTAATGACTCATTAGATCTGCTATACATGTCTGATTTTATGTTCTTCCCTTGATATCAACTTCTCTCCAACTCCACTTAATACACTTTCTGTATTTCACATTTTATAATGCAGCTTTATTGTGTGTGTTTGTGAATGATTTTGTGGCTGTATTTTTTCGTTCCTTTCAGCATCACCGAGAGAGGAAAG
>JAULKM010013613.1:0-14633 GCA_032355605.1 Rubia tinctorum
TAGAGAAACCTTGTAAGTGTACCCTGCGGGCTAGACACTTATAAGTCGAGTTGAGTGTACCCTGCGGGCTAGACGCTTCGATTCGTGCATTTATTTGAGTTGGGCGAGATCCTCAAATAAATAAAGATCCAATTTTCCGCAATCCCGAGTATTCGCAAGGATATTCATATCAACTTGAAAACAAGAACATAAAATTCATGAATTTCATATTTGTTTTATAACAAAAAGGTGGATGAAGTCAGAACACCTAATTTTCAATAAAATCCAGCAAATGAACACATGATCAATTCTATTGGTTTAAGCCTTATATTTTATATCTTATTACTCTCTCACTGATGTTGTTGATGTTGCTGCTGCATGTTGGCCTTGTTAGGGAAGGATCAATTCAGCCGAAAATGAATAAATTTTGGCAACTCAGAATTTCAAAAAATAATCATGTGTTTATTTAGTTGTTTAGGAATAAAGATATACAAGGATAAATTAGTTTAAATTTTTGTAAGAAGTCTTTTTTATTCTTCATTTTTATGAAAATTTTCATATTAATGTATTAGTGTAAAATTATTTCTTATATCATTGACATATGCTTAATTTATTTATATATTTGTAATTTGGTTTTCGCATCGGTTTTTGGTTTGTGTTTGGAATTCATATTCATAATTTGATTTAATCGGTTCAAATATTTGAATACTTGAATATTAAATTTGGTTCGATTTATTTATTATTAAGTTAATCGGTCTTCGATTCAATTTTTGATTTTTTGAATTTTTTTGGCCACCCAGTGTCACATTGTATCCAGCAAATCCAGCGAAATGCTGATATCGCTTACCTTCTTGTTGATTGTGAGATTGGCGAAATATTAAAATTGGATAAACTCGGTTTCTTCAACATAGAAATTAGATTTAGCTTCTATAATATGACTTGGAGGTCACAGGTTCGATCCGTTGATAGGGTGTCTCATAAAGGTAGCTTTTGTAGCACTAAAATTTGTAAAATGTTAAATTATTTTAGGATTTCGCAGATTGATTTGCTACAAGAAATGGGACCTTTTACCTCGGTAATACAGGACTTTTTACCATGATTTTTAGTTCAGAAAAAACTGAGGTAAATACAGGAACCGAGGTAACAAATGTACTTTTTACTCGATTTTGGACCGACGTTAGCATGTTTTGTGACTAACGTCGGTTCAAGCTACAAGGGTTATGATAGGAGACCATAGCCGTGAATTTGTTAAGGTCAACGTCAACATCCACATGCATGCAACTTCTGCCATAGCAATAAGGCAGACGATGGGAGAGGAAATGTTGCGACTTTGCCCTGGCCGACGTCAGTCTAAATAAGCACGATGTCGCAAACCAAGGTAAGAAATATCGTACGTTGTAGGGAAACCACATCGTATGCCTGGTGATGTGGAACGCTGAGAAATACGATGTCGTTTTGAATGGCCGATGTCGCAAATAAATGACGTCGGTTTATGCGATGTCAGTAAGGTGTCATTTCGCCACCAATTTGTGCGATGTTGTGGATTAATTGGTTAGACATCGTTTCTCGTAAAATATTATAATTTTTAATATTTGGTGACACAAACAATCGTTCGTCGATAAGCGTTATATGTTATTTAAATGCAATAAATCTTGAAATGATTAAACATCATACAACAATCACTGTTCAATGTGGGAAAGAATGCCATGTTAAAACCAACAAAAATATAACATATATTACAAATAAATGTTACCTTATATTAAAATACATAAGCTTGATATGAAATTTAAACTTTAATTGTATTAAACCTCCATTTTGTATGTTGTACGACATTAATACTGTCAGGGCGACTAGTGAAATGACAAGTATGTCCATCTACATGCACAAAGTCCATCGATATCTCTCTTTGATCCTATTACAATCAATACACAACAAACAAAATTTATGTTAGAATTGGGCAGTCTCCAAATGAAATATACACAATATAGACATAGTAGACGACATTAATCTCAATATGGAAAATGTAATTCATCGGATTTAAAGCAACGTCGCACGCATGAGTAACTGATGTCGCAAATTTTGACTGAAGAGAGACATTGGACAATTATAGATATTTCAACATTTCCTAGATCTATGCAACGTCGGTCCTTGTTCGGTACCATATAGCATGGGCCAACTAACTATGACAGGTGTTGCATATTCAAACTGAGTTCATATTGATTTTAGCCTTTTTTTCTCACTCTTTACAAACATGGCCTTATCTTGGAAACACAAAAACATATTATATAACATGTAACACAATCATCTTACTTCATGAAAATATTCAATCTTTGATCAATGAGAAAAAAACATATATAAGGTATGGTAACAAAATTACTAAATGAACATGGAATGAATGGAAAACTACCTCAATTAATTTGAACCCGGAGATGCTCCATCCTTGGATACTTGTTGATGTTTGAGAAAAGAAATTTGATTGTGCTCTTTAATTGTTGTAATGGTGTGAATAGAAGGATGGTGTGAAGTTGGGTTTGTAGGATTTCTATTGGAGATGGGAAATGAGTGTTAGTGTTGAATATTGTTGACATGAAATAAGGTTTGGGGGAAATTTTGGTTTAAAATTTTGGTTCCCGCTGAAAATTTCATATCGACCTATCTCGATTGAAAGTCGGTTTAAGTTTCGTTCTATGCGACACAATTACGACGTCGCACATAATGACCATAGTCTAATTTCCCGAAAGTGTTGTAAAATACGGCGCTTTAAGATTGTGGCCCCTTCCATCGACCCATTTATGCCTAAATCGGAACAACATTGTGGTCAAAATGTAAATTAAAAATGTTATCTCCAATTTTGCATTTCGATTTCTCCCACTTTCTTCGAGGGACCTAAGTGCAAAATTAAAAAAGATCACCGGTTGTTCCAAACTTGATTTTGATTGTCCCAAAAAGACATTTTGTCATCCATAGTTGACCTTATAATAACAAAGAGTGATAAAGAAACTGGTCTTATTCCACATAGACTTCCCCAAGTTCTTACAATTGACCCTTGTGTACTTTTAAGTAATCATCTATAATTTACTCTAGACCACGTACTAGAGCTTTCTAAAATTTTAAGGATGGAAATTGATTACTTTTCTATTTCATAAAATACCGAGAATATGAAACTTTATGTGATTCTATGTGCTGGAAATTATCGTTCCCATAACGCTTATTGTAAGGGTATTAATGGAATACTATAAAATGCTGGACAATTACCCTAGTTCGTGTCCCTCTTAGATAGTACACATAATCACCATATGAAACATTTGTACGTATCTTCAGTTGCAGATATCTTAAGCGTAGTGAACATGCAAAGAAGTTTGAGCCATAGTGTAACTTCCGTAAAATTTCTGTCTGTGAATAATTTGGCCCCGTTCCATTGACCCGTTCATGCCCAAATTGGAACATCATGACCATGACAATGTGAATTAGATAAGGGTGACCTCTCCCACATTTTGGAGGGACCTAAGTGGGAAAATGAAAAAGTTCACCGGCATTCACAAAGTCAATTCCGATCGTCACGGAAGTGACCTTTGTCATCCCTGATAGAACTTATAATCCCTAAAAGTGATAAAGAAACTGGCATGATCCCAGAGAGACTTCCACAAGATCTTTCAATTAACCTTTGGATACTTATAAGTAATCATCTACAATTTACTCTAGACCACTTACTAGTGCTTTTAAAAATTGATGGACAAAATTTCATTATCTTTTAAATTCATAAAAAGCAAGAATATGTAATTTTGTGTGATTCTATGTGGTGGAAATTATCATTCTAACAATGCTTATCGTAAGAGTATTAATGGAATACTAATATAAAATGATGGATGAATATGGAATAACATGATTGTGACAATGACAATTAGATAATTGGGTATCTCCAATTTCGCATTTGGACTTCTCCTACACTCTTGGAAGAACCAAAGTGTAAAAGCTAAAAAAATCACCGATTGTGCTAAAATTGATTCCGATCGAACCGGACGTTAATAAATTTCATGGACATTTATAAGTTTCAATTAGTAATTTCTAATATACTATTACCTATTATTAAGGTCAATTATATTCGTTCCGATCAAGCACAGTCCCATTTTCTATGCTAGTGGACTGAAATGGTGTGGCCCACAATCAGGTTAGCCGACGTCATTCACACGTCGGCCATATGTTGGTAAGGTCAACTTACGTGCAACGTTGCACACGCCAAGGTGAAATTCATAGAGGTTACAAACGTCTATGTATATGGAGCTAACCTCATAAATCACTTCAATCATTTAACTTTTCCTTGAATTTCAACGGTCACCCAACCACTCTTCATAAAGGTATGGTTTCTAGACTCTCTAGATTACTATCGTTTTTGTATTTTTCCTTAAAAATGCTATGTATATTGTGTGTGAATGTGTTATATATTATTTGTTTTAAAGTGCCTATGGATTAGGGTTCTAGGGTGCAACCATTTAGTTTCTATGTTTTCCCACCTATTTTGTGACCAATTCTTTTGGATTAGGACCTTTACTTTCGTTGGTTTGTTGTTGTGTTTAATGTATTTGATAGGGTTGAATGCGACGTTGCTGGGCTTTGACTGCACTTTTGTTTGTGTGAGGACCGTGCGACGTCGCACATTCACATTTGTGCTATTTTTCATGTATGCGACGTCATACCCTTGTCGGTGAACCTTTCAGTTCTGCCGATTGGTGAGCGACATCACTCTTACGAGTTGGCATTGCCAATATTTTCGAACCAATTTCTATCTGTCATTACATATATCATCAGTGACAATCTGAATTCCAGGAATCATGGCTGACAATGAAGGTTCGAGCGGTCGCATACCAATTGAGTTGAGCATTTTTTTGTTTAGATTGCTATGTAAATTATTTTTATTTTATTAGTTATATTCTTGTTTAATTAGTAATAATTTCATTGACCAATACACATCCGTAGAGTTTTGGATGAGGACCATCCGCGGACTTCAGTCGGTCATGTCATTCCACATTTTGTCCGCACTATGACCCAGACGAACTTCAGTTCAATTCCAATTTTGGTAAGTCCTACCTGTTACATATGTATATTTTTTTTCAAATAACATTTTTTCTAGATTACTTTCATATATACTAACTGTGGTTTTCTGTTTATAATTTAGTACGTCCCCAGCCAGATCGTGGAATTCCTTCTAAATGTCAAGATGCCTGTTTTCTTGAGGTGCGGTGTAAGGGAGTATCACATGCACTACTTAGGGAAGAGGAAGCTGAAAACCCTGACCCCAAAGGAATTTTCCCAGTTTCTTGATGTAGGGGACTTGAGGGTTGGGGACACACTCTACTTCGAGTTGTTAGATTGTTTTGGGCCGATCATGTTCAATTACATCATTCTTCCCTCCTCATTTTAGTATTACTCTTTAGAATTTGGAACAAATTAAAACAATTTCATTCGAATTTGGAACATTTGTACTAAATTTAGAGTATTTGTTGATGTCTCTTTTTATGTGATTTAATCTATAACTATTTGTTGAATGTCATTTCAATGATATTGAATCCTTAGCTACAATATGAAACAAATTTTTAATATTGCGATCACTCAGAAATCATTCTGAAACTAGCAAATATTTTTTTAAACCATAGTTTTTTAATAAATTAGAATTGATGACCCACTATTTCTCTAGGTGTAGGACATGTCATACACAACCAAAAAATAATGTTGTAGTAATGTAATATTTTCTAGTGTGAAAGTGACTAATATTTGTTTTGGTCCATGGCGGGCTCATTTGTTAGTGGGCTGAAAGTGTTAGAACCACATAAATGTGCGACGTTGGTCATGGGCCGGTTTCTTGTTGCCTAAAATGATATAGGTGCAACATCGTAGCATGCGAGGTGGACATCACAAGGGTCCAAAAAAACGTAGTTCATAAATGGTATATATAGGGTCCCTCACAATCATATCAAGCTTTTGTTCCCCAGTTTCCCGCGATTTCCAACATTCTCTCACCCCATCTTCTCTTCTCCCTTGTCAAAGGTAAGGTTTTATCACTCTTGTAACACCTACATTTTTGCAATTGTCACTTTACATTGTTCGATAATTATATCTGTTAGATTGTGAAGTTTCCTTAAATGCAAATCTAGGTACTATGTTTTGGTATATTTTTGGGCATTTATCTCTAATGTTATGTAGTTAAAACATCATTTTTCATAGTTTCTGTGTTTTTCACCTTGGCTGTCTCTGACGCATGCGACGTCGGTAATCTGCCTGTTACATTCTGGTCAATGCAATTTGTGTGCGACACTCTACATTATTATGTCAAGAAATATGTATGAGAAGTCATACATATATCAGTTTAACCATGGTGAAACCGATTGGTTAAACCGACATATGTGCACCATCGGTGAAGCCAATTGGTTACCAAAGTCGCATACATGCCTTTCTGTTTACATTAAATTTGTATATTCAACCTTGTTTCTCCGTCGGTCGCTTGTTCGGTTCGATTGACAATGGTGCGACGTCGCTGGTACATGTCGACCAAGCCACTGTTTTGAACCAACATGTATTTGCGATGTATGGCTGACGTCGGTCAGTGCATTTTTGTGTCAAGTTTGGCCTAAAAATTTTCATTTTTGATTCAGGTTTAATGATTGGTGAAGGATCTTCAAATTTCCCCCTTTTTAGGCATTTTACCATTTTACATATGTATGTATATATATATTTACTAATACATCTTCACAGTTTGTCACGAATAAATTTTTTTTTCATATATTTTTCCGCACAATAGAGTAATCCAGAGCCACTTGTGTTCAACCTTGAACATGATACTATGGCTTCTGATAGCCCATGTTTCTACTGTACTCTACAACAACTAAAGTTAGGGAAAAATCCAACTTTGGTAAGGCATTTTAAATAAATATTATTTGTTGTCAATTTTACGCACACATACATATTTGTAATCAATATTTTTTTTGTGACTTAGTACATCCCGAGGAAGATTGTACCAATCCCGTCGACTAAATTTGACTTTGTTTGACTTTCAAAAGTCAAAATATGTCAATATATCTGGGACAAAGGGAGTACACAAATTCGATTTCCATAATGAAAAGTTGATTCTGTCCATAGAAATATTCGAGTAGCAACATGTGTCAATTTCTAATTACAAAGTTATCGAATTTTGTAACGAAAATATTTATCGAAAAATCTGAATTTCTTTGGGAAAATAATTACTAAAATTTCTTACTTTCGTAACAAAGGCATACAAATTATAAGTTTATTTGTGTTACATTAGATTATTAAGTTATAATGAAGGCCTATTTGTAAGGAGTGGGCAATCCTCGAATATATATTTTTTATGATGGTTGTGATCTAACCCTATTATTTTACATAAGTGTTGATTTAACCCTGTATTTGTTTTACTAAAAACTGATCTAACCCCGTCTTATCAATAAAAGTACTGATCTAGCCCGATCACCATCTACGGGCGGTGATTCAATGGTGGTGACCGATATTGACCACCGTTGACCTACAGAAGGATTTGACCACTTTTTGGGAAGGGTAATATCATCTTTTTATATTTTTCAAAATATCTCTTTTTTCAAAGGGACATAATGGTCATTTTAAAGAATTCCAGCCACAATTTGGTTTCCATGGTTAGGTTGGCACTATTGACCAAAACATAGGATTAGATTTGCACTTGCGGATTTTACAAGGTTATATTGGCACTTTCAACTAAAATATAGCGTTAAAGACACACTTTTCTCAATAATTTATAAAATGTGATTTCTTTTGAAATTTTATTAATTAATTGAAGATAACATTACACAACTGATCCAACTTACTTCCTCAAATATATACTTAATGTCCAGACTCATTATAGTTTATAGAATTCAACTTCAAGCAATGTTTGTTAGTAAGACTAAAAAAGATTAGTTTATAGATTGGTTTAACTTTATGCAAACTTTATTTATCAAATGAAAACAATATTATAGTTTATGTTTCAAAATTGAACAATGTTTATCAAGATAGTCATTTCCCTCTTTTTTTTGGACTCAATTCCTCAGTGCTTATGCATTATCTTTCTCACCATTATATGTTTTCCTTAATTTCCCAAAATTTTAGTTTCAATAGCATGTTAATAATTATTTTTCATGACCTATGCTACATATATAACACACATATGTTATCATAATTTATTAATGTGCATGTGTGGAAATTTTGCTGATGGTTCAAATAAAATTATGAAAAATATGGATATTTTAAAATATTTGTTAATTTCTAAAACTATTACATAATCTTCTAAAATTAATACCTAAGTGAATTGAAATACTATTATTAATTAAAGTATAACAACTTAGTCATTTTTTTACGGTTCAATGTGATTCAAAAGTCCTTATCATGCAAGATGCAATCTTATTCTTTTCATTTTTCCAGTACGAATATCCATTCCAAATAACGTTAATTTGAAAGAGTTTATTCGAAAAGTCAAAGTGAATCAAAGAAGCATCCTGATTCTAGAGGTAGTCTTCGGGGACTCGTTATTCCAAGAAGTCATCATATTCATCTAGACTAGCCCTGAAACTTGGAAGGGTTAAACCCAGTGATTTATTTGGAAATGATTTTAAAGTTTCTAACAAGTATACTTGGATAAATTTGAAAATAATGTTTAAGTGGAGTTGTTTTACACTGGTAGCTTATATCATGTTGTCCACCACTATCTTTCTAGAAGCAAACATTGAGATTGAAAATTGAGATACAATTATTCTTGGCACAAATGTTTGGAGATTGATTCATTGAACAAGATAATCGGTTTGGTACGGAACATTACATTAAAAAATTTAGTAAGTACAAATATTTTGATATATACTATATAATGCTACTAATTTTTGTGCATAGCATACGTGTGATGACTAATTGTTGTGCATAAACAAATTATTTTCAAGTTAAACCAATATCAATACCAGAGAACGTAAATTTGAAAGAGTTTATTCGAAAAGTCAAAGTGAATCAAGGTAGCATCCTAATCCTAGAGGTAGTCTTCGGGGACTCGTTATTCCAAGAAGTCATCATATTCATCTAGATTAGCCCTGAAACTTGGAAGGGTTCAACCCAGTGATTTATTTGTAAAGGATTTTAAAGTTTCTAACAAGTATACTTGGATAAATTGGAATTATAATAAATTTAAATTGAGTTGTTTTACACTGGTAGCTTATATAGAACATATGTAAAATATCGTATTGTCCACTACTATTTTTCAAGAAGCAGACATTGAGATTCAAAATGGAGATACAATTATTCTTGGCACAAATGTTGGAGATTGATTCATTGAACAAGATAATCAGTTTGGTACAGAAACTTACATAAATGTTTTTAGTAAGTACAAATATTTTGATATATAGTATATAATGCTACTAATTTTTGTGCATAGTATACGTGTGATGACTAATTGTTGTGCATAAAAAAATTATTTTCAAGTTAAACCGATATACCAGATAACGTTAATTTGAAAGAGTTTATTCGAAGAGTTAAAGTGAATCAAAGAAATATCCTGATCTTAGAGGTTGTCTCAGAGCCTTATTAGGGGACTCGTTATTCTGTGAATTCATCATATTCATCTAGATTAGCCTTGACACTTGGAAGGGTTCAACACAGTGATTCATTTGTCAAGGATTTGAAATTTTATTGCAAGTATACTTGGATAAATTGGAATCCTAATAAATTGAAATGGAATTGTTTGACACTCGTAGCTTATATAGAACATATTTAAAATATCATGTTGCCCACCACCATCTTTCTAAAATTAGACATTGAGATTGAAAATTGAGATACAATTATTTTGGACACAAATATTTGGAGATTGATTCATTGACCAAGATAATCAGTTTAATACAAAACTTTACATTAATATTTTAGAAAGAATTGTTTTATATGTATACTGTATAATGCTACTAATTTTTAGGCATAGTATACGTTCAATCAACAAATTTAGTACGACAATGCACAAAATGTGCCCCATGTCGCAAATATATTTACGATCTTTATATTTTATAAAGTAAAGAAATTTATTTATGCACAAATATATGTTAGTGTAGAACTCAATAGTAAAATAAACTTAATTTAAATTTGAACTTGATTTAGGGCAATAGTCTGTCTTGGCCTTAGAGGCATACCTCTCATTAAAGGCTACCTTCCGCAGCTTCCTCGTTAAAATATATAGATAGTTTTGTTGTTGATTCTCTGAGACTCAAGAAGAAACTGTTTTTTGTTAAATACTCAAGCGTGCTCTCATGGAAAATAAGTTAAAGAAATCTAGTAGAAAATTTATTTTCAAGATACACGAAGATCCATTCAAAATAACATTAGTTTGAAAAAGTTTATTTCAAAAGTCAAAGTGGACCAAAGAAGCATCTTGATCCTAGAGGTTGTCTCAGGGATTTCTCGTAGGACTCACTATTCAATTAAGTGATCTGATTCATTAGGAACGACCTTAACACTTGAAAGGATTCAACCAATCTATTTATTAGTTAAGGATTGGGAAGTTTCTAGCAAGTGTGCTCGGATAAACTGAAATTCAAATCAATTGAAATGGGGGTTGTTTGGCACTAGTAGGTTAAATGGTACATATTTAATCTATCATTTTGTCCACCACCCTCTTCAAGAAGCATGCATTGAGGTGATTCAGTTGAGATTGAAAATAGAGATACAATAACCCTTGGCACAAATATTTTGAGATTGATTCATTAAACACATAATTAGTTTAGTACAGAGCCTTGCATTTAATAAGTACAAAATTTAAATATATACTATATAATTCTCCTAGATGTTTTGCATAGCATATGTGCAATGCACAAATTTAGCATGGTAACCACAAAATTAGCCCAAGTCGCACAAATATTTGTAATCTTTATATTTTATAAAATGGAAGATTACTTACGCACAAATGTTTGTTAGTGTCGAACTGAGCAATAAAAATAAATTTAATTGAAATAATAAAATTTTGGGCAATAGCTCGTCTTGGTCGTAGGGGCGTACCTCTCATTAAAGTCTACCTTCCACAACTCCCTAGTTAAAATATATTGATAGTTCTATTCTTGATTTCTGAGACTCAAGAAGAAAATTTTGTTTGTCAAACACACAAGCATGCTCTCGTGACAAATAACCTTAAAGAAACACATAAGTCTAGATTTTTTTTTTTGCAAGATACACCAAAATCCATTCCAGGAAATGTTAGTGTGAAAGATTTCACATTCCATAAGCATAAGTGCTAAAAAGCATCCTAATCCAAAAGTTTATCTCGGGTCTTATAGAGAGATTCGTTATTCATTCATCAGAATAATCTGGATTGGCCTTGACACTTGGAATAGGGTTCAACCTAGTGATTTATTAGTCGAGAATTCGAAGGTTTCTAGTAAGTGGGTTCGGATAAACTGGAATTCAAATAAATTGAAATGGAGTTGTTTGGCACTGGTAGATTAAATGGAACATATCCAAACTATCATGTTGTCCACCACCATCATTCTGGAAGCTGGCATTGAAGTGATTTGGTTAAGAATGAAAAACACAAATGTTTGGAGATAGATTCATTAAACACCAAGATGCACAGTGTGCGTGTAATGCACAAATTTAGCACGGTAACAAACAAAATGAGTCCTATACCGCAAACTTATTTGTGATCTTCATATTTTTTAATTAAAAATATATTTATGTATAAATGTTTGTTAGTTCCAAACTTAATAGTAAAAATAAAGTTAATTGATATATTCTGTTGATTTTAGGGTATACCACATGTATGATTTACATTTACTTTATTTTTACTCGAAAAATGAAGAGATTAAGATTGCATCTTGCATGTTAATGAAGTTTAAAACATATTGGACTGTAAAAAAAAAGACTAACTTGTTATACTTTAATTCATATTAGTATTTAAATTCACTTATATATTAGTTTTAGAATATTATGTAATAGTTATACAAATAAACAAATATTTTAAAAATATCCATATTTTTCATAATTTTATTCGAATCATCAGCAAAATTTGAACACATGTGCATTAATGTATTATGTTAACATACGTGTGTTACATATATAACATAGGTCATGAATCTGATGATTGAATAATGAATCCCTCGAGAAGGCTCGAGAAAACCTCTTGGATCAGGATGCTTTTTAGGTCCACTTTTGCTTTTGGAATAATTATGAATAAACAATTGAAACTAAAATGAATATATGTTAATGAATTGGGAAATTAAGAAAAACATATAATGGTGAGAAGGATATTGTATAAACACTAAGAAATTGAGACACGAACAAAAAGGCGGGAAATAACTATCTTGATAAACATTGTTCAACTGTCAAAAATAAACTATAATATTATTGCCATTTGATAAATAAAGTTTGCATAAAGTAAAATCAATCCATAAACTAAACATGTTGAAACTTAAAGGTTAGGGAATAAGTACCCTAGTTAATTCCTACTAGTATATATATACTTCCAATAAATAAGACATGTTATTCTGGTTCTCTGCCTCTTAGTCTCTCTATACACTCAAATACATATACTAATTTTTTTCACCGGAGGGGGCACACCTATCCACCCCCAAACACCTCCATATCATTGAATTCTTTCATCCAAGGTCTCCCATCTTTCCAGAGCAGCAATCACACTGCAACCTCTGGTGGGTAAACTAATCAACATCCTTGAAAACTAGTTGTTTAAAAGTACAACCGTTGATTTTAAATTTTATATGTCCTTAAATTTATGGTGTTTCACTTAGGACACACTAATATGAATTTATTTTTGTTGTAAGTTCCCTAATTTTATGTAAATGTCTTGGATTTTGATCCAAGGAAATCTAAGCAAGAAAAATTACTTATTTCTATTACTACTTCATCAATTCTAAAGTACATTGAAAAAAGGAAAAAAAAGTACATTAATTATGACACTCCTAGTAATTAAACTTTCCAAAAATGAGGAATGAAATTGTGAATACTTGTGCTGCTAGATCTCAAAGAATGTGTAACATTAGTTCCTAGTGTTTAACCCGTATTTATTTTTCCTTTAAATTTGTTTTAAGATTTTAAATTTGTCCAATTGCTATCAAATTTCAATTGAAAATCAAGTTTGACACCCTCTTATAAAATTTATTCTTTGAAAATACCCATATATTTTTTATGTTATGTAAAATTATGAATAAACTAAAATACTATCCTAAAATGAGTAATAATTACTAAATATTTTCATTTGAATAATAAATAACAAGAATTTACTGTGCATAGAGCAGTGGACAATTTGTGTATATTGCTAATGATTAATAGCAATTATGATTTTCAAAATTTTACTCCCTTATTGTCTCTGTATAGTGTTCAATTTTTCATTATTCAATGATCATACATGTGATTTCCTCCCAATTGTTTTTCCTTTTAAACCCACTTACATAAGTTGAATGTGAATCCCCAAAATTAATCTTTTTTATATGTTCCCACATTTTGTAGAACCACTTCATCTAAAATCCAAAACCAAAATAAAATAATGTTACAATGATCACACTACCTCATTAAAAAAAACCAATGGGAAAAAGAGTATAGTGTTCTTCATAATATCTTCAATTAATCGACAAGCTTGAATAATTAACCCAAGCCCTTGTCGACTTCTTCATTAATTCTTCATCATGAAGTTGATCCATCAAGCCCTTTTGATATTCGTATCACCCCGACTTGCCATTATCTACTTAGCTTTTGTTAAAAGCACTTTAGGGCTTATAAATAGTAACTTTGAGAGATATGGCGATGACCTCCCATGATAGAATCCCTACCTTGCACTTTAATTTTAATGAACATGTCGATGAGACTATTGCCTTGCGTAATGTTAGTGATGAATTGTCTATTTTGGCTTGTTGTTATATGCTCACTAACATGTAGCAGTTTGTAGGAAGTGGTGAGGACGTTAAACACCCTCAACCACCTCCTAAACCTAAGGATATGTCTAGGGATTTGACATTGGCTATGAAGGGATACTCACTTTTCTTGGCAAAGAAAGCGCTCGAAGGTAAGGATGACTCCTTATGGAGGCCTATTCATCGTGGGTGGAGTCACCGATGGTGACTTCGAAGACCCAAAGGTAGGTTTTTTCCAATAAAGTGAATGAAAATAAATAAGTCGTGAGGACGATAATAAATATATAGTGTTTGTTTCTTGCTTTGTTTTGGTATCCATTGGTAGCTTTTGCATTTTTTTAGGATTTGACAAAAAAATTGAGATGAAACTATTGTGGATTGATGAGTTTGAGTTTGAGTCTTGTTGTCTTTTTGAGTGAAAAGAGATAGGGATTGTTTTGTGACAAAGTATTTTCGGAAAAGGGAGAAAGGGGGGAAGGCACTTGCCTCGTGTCATGCCCATTGGCATGAGGAGGGCCTTGTGACGAATCCTGGCACAGCTTGTAGCACCCAATATGGGACGTGCGAGATTCTGGCATGGGACGTGCGAGATTCTGGCATGGGACGTTGCAGATGTTTGGCACGAAAATATCTTGTTCCAGACTTGAAATTTTGCGGTTTTTGGGCAAAAAATCAAAATTTTGAAATTCAAATTTTGAGCTAAACACATGGAATTCTTGGCTAATTAATCAAGAAAAATCTTTGTTCCCCCCCCCC
>JAULKM010013624.1:0-14633 GCA_032355605.1 Rubia tinctorum
TGTTCACCAAGCCTGTTCCACATAGCAAGTTTCAACACTGTTTGGACTTGCTTAACATCAGAGATCATTAGTTGCCCCGGTGGGGCAGTCCCAGGGGTGGAGGGATAAGTCTGCTCACCCGACACTGTAATGGCGCGTCTGGAGTTTCTGCTTTAAGGATTCAAGTTAAGGTGGAGATTTGTTGGTATGCCTTGAATACGTATTAGCCGCTTCGACAAGTTGGTACGGGGGTCTCGCCCCGTCCTGACGGTATAGCATGTCCTCTTTTTGGGATGTTATTGGCATTTTGTCTTCTGTTCTGGCTTGGGCCAAAATAAATTTGGGCTCAAAGCTGTTAGGGTTTAAGGTGGAGAGGGCTATATATATATAGTGCCTCGTCCTTTTATTGTAACTCTAAGAGATAGGATTGGTAGAGAGTAGGAAATCTGTAATTTTGACCTTTTCTCTCCAGTGGAATCCGATCTTGGTCGGTCGTGGTTGTAGCCAATTGGTGAAACACGTAAATTCTTGGTATTTTATCTCTCGCTTTATTTTCTTTGCTTGTTCTTTCTTGGATTTTTCGCACAGCAAATATAGTAATAAAAATATAGTATAGAATATTCAAATTTTAATACCAAATATAATGACTAGAACCTAAACTAGTGTATGTCAATTGCCAAACAACTATGGACAAATAATAAGTGGAAAAATTCAAAAGTTGAACACAAATTTTGTGTAAAGTGATGGGGGAGAGCGTCATTTCAAAAGGTAACAGATCATCTCCCTCAAAGCTTCAAATAAATAAATAATAGAGTATCCATCATCTATAGGTTTTCAGCGAGATAACCCGTTCATCCTTGTCAAAGTGAGAACACATGCATTAACAGAGCAAATATCAGTACGTTAGAATACAAATTGGTGCTGAATTTGTGCTCAAAACTAGGTCAAAAGGCTTAGGAAATGGATGACCATTTTCGTCAATCCGGGGACATTTAAGGGATGTCCCCAAGATGTATCCTTCCTCATTCCGTCCCCAGCAGGAGTCTTCATTCACCTTGCCATCCCCGTGTATCATAGTTGCAGCGTCACCTAGAGTATCCCTTCACGAAAAAGGGCACCCAACCTGAAAGTAGGCAAATAAGATGATTAAGCAATCTTCACTCCATCAACATACTTTACTCCATCCTTGCACAACCGAACAAAATCCTGGTGCTAATCCAATCAGGTGTGTTTGCTGACTATGCATCCTAATTGTCCCATAGAGCCAAGTCGTCACGAGTTAAGGTATCTTCTCACAAGGGTTCCCATCAGCCTAAACGAAATATGCCCGGATAGATGAAGATTCACCATCATCTACTATCCCAGCATTCGTGATCCCAATCACAGATCCTACCAAACCAGGATCCCACCAAACCAGGATCCCACACTATGATTCCCATATGAAGTTTACAACTTACACACACAATAATTTCAATAAACCATATAACATATAACGCACAACCACTATAGGGACTACATTAGAACCTAAGTACACTTCAACCCCGAACACACCACAACCGAGGATATCCCCCAATATAAATACCTTTATATAGATAGAATAGTTGCATAGGTAAAGCAAACAACATCAATATAACATCTGAAAAGTCGTGACTTTTCACTTCCCCATAACCAATTATCCCCCATTTTAGTCTTGGAAAATGGAATAAACTGAATAATAAGGCATAGATAATACGTAGATACCCGCCTACGTGACATACCTATCACCCAAGCCCAATGCCCAAACCATATAACCGTACATAGCCCACACGAACACCACCTCACAAAAACTACTCCACCCCTTCCACTGGAAGTACTAGGAAAATTATCTCCCTCTTCCACTACAATCTCACTAATTTCATTCTCCAGAAAAATTCGAGTGTAACTTGGATAAGAAGAATCACTACCCTTTAAGGCTCTAAACTCATCACACAGAGCGGAATTGACAACATCATTCTCATGACAGAGGGCGTGCAACTTGTCCAGTTCCGTTTTGAAATCACCAGCATGTTGAGCGGCACCAAGCATGGAATCACCATTCTATTTAATAACAATCCTATTAGACCAATAAGTAGTTAAATCACACAACAAATAGTTAGGAAAAATAACACACCTCCTAGGCAGAACGGATAATGCTAGATGTACACACCTCCCTGAGTCACGCAAAGCCTAAGCCAAAAGGCAACACCCCATGACCAACGAACCGAGTAAGCGAACTACAAGCGCAACTCGCATTGCATGGGAAGAAATCCACCTCGAGAAGGAAGATTGTCAATACCCATGAACATTCCCTTATGGCCATGACTTGGTAATGACAAGAGCAACATGGATAACGATAAACGGGGATCACGCAGTACGCCGGATATAAATAGAGGTTCAGAGCAAAAACACTAACAATGGAATTTCCCCCAAAAATAACGACTGCCAACCAAAATAGTGACTTAAGCATTAGAGATGGATCACGGGGATTTATTTTTTTTGCAAGATGATCAAGCAAACATGCTACCCCGCGCTAATTCTGGATATGCTAGCCTAGAAGGATTCTCCCGCATTAGTGACACCGACTATGGGGATCAATTTTTTCTATCATGGCTTTCATAATGTTCGAGAAAGGTCGGAACCGCCTCCTCTCCCTCAGTCAGGATATTCGTTACTTGACATAATAAAAAAAATTGCTAACATGAACGAAGTAAATTGCAACGATGTTGCGCACACATAAAATAGGAAAGACAAGGTGATCGTAGAGACAATAAATATACGATTAATACCAACGATTTTTATCCCATTCTAACTCTCAACGATAAGATACGCCCCAACACACTGAAATCTAAGCATGCAGTAACATCAACAAGAATATAAACAACTTCACATGTCTTATCGCGTACTACACACTCAAATCCAGTAAATTAGGCTTCTCATAGTAGAGTCATTTTCCATTATGGCCCCGCACCTACCTGAGAACTATTAGTCTCGTGTATGTATCACCCCGTTTTTCTTTCTTGCATATTTTTATCTATTTATGTTGAATTTTTCCTTCCTGGGTCTTTAGGGTTCTCAATATGCGGTCACTGCTCTGGCTCAAATTGCTTCTACAATAGATTCCGATATTATCCAAGCTTTGGAGGCCCAACTTATTAGCTAGGAAGCCACTCATCGGGCTAAGATAGAGGCATGTGAGAAAATGAGAAGACCTAGGAGGAGAAGTTGAATGCAGCCTAATCCCCCCCCCCCCTCGAGAGGTTACCAACTATGAAGCTCAAGTTCTTTGCCATGTTAGGGAATTAGAATGATCTCCCACGAGTGTTTTTCAATAAGGCTGCGAATACCATTACCTTTAAGGCTCTCTTCCAGCAACTTGGTGCCAAGGTGTAAAAGTTTTTCTAGAATAAGATGGGTATCCTCAGTGGTTTTCGAGGAGAGTAAATGGTTTCTTTATCCCTACATTTTCATCTAAATTTGAAGGTGCTCTGTAACATGCCTGGTGGATAGCTATTCAAGATGGAGGGATCCCCCCTCCTCTCTTACTTGGATCACCTAGGAGAACTGTCCCAGTTTCTAACGGTTGATAAGGCGAGTGAGGTCACTTATGATGAGGACCTATATTGGAAGAATCCTACTCCCTATAACAGTTTTGCAGGTTGAGCCCGCAATGCCAATTAGCCGAGACGGTACTCTTCAGTTGGAATACCCCCATGTTGAGAATCCCCGTTGTAGGTAGGCCATCCCCTTGGAACACGAGATGCAGCGCGTCTGAGTTGGGTCAGTTGGGAAGGGACCATGATTTGCCTCATCCCTGAGTACTAGAGTTGAATCAATGAACAAAAAATGTGAGTTCCACTCCATCCAAGTGGGAATCCTAGTTATCAATTCAGCCATGTTAGGTTAAAACTTCAAAGAATACCAGTTAGGAAGCAACCTGTAGAGATGGAAAAACACCTTGGACAAATCCTCTGGGAAACACAGAATATCTCAAACCCCTCAAGGATCTAAGCTCGGTAAGGGTATTCACATAGAATCCTAGCACGGACTGAAAGAATCGGGAAAGGGGAAATAGAAACCCACAACAATGGAGGACTTCTTAAAAATGCCACCATTCTGGTGATGAGAAATACAAGACTGTCACAGTTGCGCTGAGGAGCATAATTTTATGCCCAGAACTCTCAATATCATTCCCTTTCAAGAGGTTTACAGCCCTGAGTACCTCGCAATGCCGCTTCATAGACTGAAACTCTTCGATTACGGCTTCATAGAAGGATTGGGCCATGTTACTCCTCACTGTCCCAACCATTCTCTAAAAGTTTAAAAGGTACCGAAGAAAGGGAGTAAGAAAAGGCTAGAATGTACACGAAGGATGGAGAACGAGGTGTTTGATAAGAAGCAATGAACAAAAGAAGAGAAAGCAAAACAAGGAATCAAGTAAGCTGAGTACATATGGATACGAGGGGAAACAACAGCACTCCCTCTCTCCCAGACTAAACTTCACATAATCTTTTTCATGGCCTTCAAAAAATATGTTTACCCGTTAATATGTTTAATTACGTATAATATCGACAAATAAAAAATTGATATTTAGAAACTACTTACTATGACGAATTCAACAATACCACATACGATAATATTATTGTTTATATATCTATTCAAATATGTGATCAAAGTTTGACAATGTTGACTGCCAAATAGTAAGTGTTCAGCTTAGTTTGGGACAGAGGGAGTAATGATTTTTTTTTAAAAAACAGTTAAAATAATAATTGTTAATTGAGTGATTATAACTGCCCCGAGATGATACGAACTTTACCCACTCGCCCATGATATCCAAAAAAGGTGAGGCACATAATAATGAACCGAAACAGACAATTTTTAAAATTTCATGTCGAATTTCATATGTGTTTCCCTCACTGTAGAAAATAAGGGTGTAATTTTGTGATTGTATTCATGATCTGGGTTACAATATATAGAGGTACAAAAGACCTACACAGAAAAGAAAAAGGAATCTATTCTAAATACAAGTAATTTACACATAATATTCTATTTCTCAATACTCCTCCTTCAGTTGGAGCATGAGGATCAAGAATGTCCAACTCGTCAAGTAGTGATTGAAACTGAGTACGTTTGAGAGATTTGGTGAACAAATCCGCAAGTTGATCAAAAGTGCATGTATGATGAGTAACAATAGTACCAGATTGTACAAGATAATGGACAAAATGACAATCAACCTCAATGTGCTTCGTACATTCATGGTAAAACAGATTTGATTCAATATGAAGAGCAGATTGGTTGTCGCAAAAAAGTTGTATGGGGCAAATGCACAACGCCTAAGTTCTGGAGAAAAGACTTAAGCCATAATAACTCACAACAAGTGACTGTCATTCCACGATACTCCGCTTCAACAGAAGAAAGAGAAACTATAGTTGCTTCTTGGTCTTCCATGAAACTGGAGAACCACCAATCATCACAAAATACCCTGAAAGGGAATGCTGTGCAGTGGGACAAACAACCCAGTCGGAATCATAGAACACAGTCAACTGTAAAGAACTACGTGAAGAGAGAAATAAACCTAGACCAGAATGACTTTTCAAGTAGTGTTAAACCCAAAGAGAAGATTTCTAGTGAGAACACATGGAGACTTCATAAACTAAGAAAACGTATGAACCGAATAATTGAGCTCATGTTGGGTAACAGTAAGATAAAAAAAGACAACCAACCAGGCACCTATACTTCTCAGGATCATCGTAGAGTGGCCTTTCTACGTGCACAATATCATGTTGTTGCTCTATCAGAAAATCAGTTGCTTTAGCAGTCAAAAAACCAGTATCAGATAAAATGTCAGGGCATATTTCCTTTCTGAAAGAAACATCCAATCCGGTCTTCTAACAATCTCTACACCCAAGAAATACTTAAGGGCACCAACATTTTTCATGTGGAAACAAGAGCTCAAGTATTTCTTGAATTCAGATATTAGTGAAGAAGAACTACCAACAATCACCAAGTCTTCCACATAGACAAGTACACGCATAAAAATTGAGCAACGTGAAAAAACAAAAGGAGAGTAATCTACCTTTCTCTGAACAAAACCAAATGCACGTAAAGCTTAAGATAACTTGGCAAACCAGTTGCGAGGAGCTTTTCGCTAACCGTAAAGAGATTTCTAAAGATGACATACGAGGTCGGGAGTAGGATAGCCAGGAGGAGGGCGCATAAAAACCTCTTCGTGAAGATCACCATGTAGAAAAACATTATTTATGTTTATCTGATGTAGCTCCCAACCACGAATAACTTCAACAGACAAAAATAGACAAATTGAACTCATCTTTGCAACAAGAGCAAATGTCTCAGTATAGTTAGTTTCCCCAATCTAAAGATTACCCAGAACTACCAAACAAGTTTTGTTACGTTCAAGGGTACCAAAAATTTGAACTGGTACGATAAACCCAATTTCATCCAATTGCAGTCTTATTTGGAGGAAGAGAAGCCATAGTCCAAGTCTTAGCGCTTAAGAGCATTAATCTCATCTGCGATAGCATTACACCATTGAGAATGCTCTTACGCCTCAAAGTAAGTGGTGGGATATTCACTAGAAGTTATTGCACCCAAAAATCTAGAATGCATACTGGAAAATTTATCGCAATTTATATAATCAGTTAAAGGATAGAGAACACCTAAGGATAGTGATGGCGCATGAGTGATCGTACCAGTGGAAGGGGTTTTAGCAGTAGTTATAGAACATATGTAGTCTTTTAGGTAAGCAGAAGGTCGAGATCACGATAAATCTGATGAGAAAGCAGCTGATCAGCGAGGCAGGCGACAGCGGCAGAGTGGCGTCTGACGACGGGGCTGAGGTTACAGGTGGCAGTGAAGTTGAGGTAGGTAACGAAAAATTGGCCTCTAAAATCTGCGGTGGCAGCAGAGGCTCTGTGGCATGGGCAGGCGGAGATCTTTCCGCGGTCAATGACAGTGGCTGGGAGGATGCTGCGGTCGAAGGAGAAAGGTCAGCGGCCGGTGGCGGTGGCAAGAGAAGAACTGTGGACGGTGGAGTGCTGGCAGGATCATAGACTAGCGGCAATGTGGCAGCATCACTGGTCCGATCCGACGGACGGGCAAGAGACAATTCCAGCATCGGATAATCATCAAAACAAGGTTCAGATTATGACTGTGCAGGCTGAACAAGTACAGATGGCACATAAAATGAAAACTGGTCTTCATAAAAATCAACATCTTAACTATTGAACAAGGTGTATAATTCCAAATCATAAAGGCGATAGCCTTTCTTGCTAGCAGGATACCCGAAAAAAGCATCGTCCACTTCTTGGAGCAAACTTGTCACGAAATCTGAGAATATATTAGGCATAAAAAAGCAGCCAAAGACTCGCAAAAGGTTATAGTTTGGAGTGCGGCCATAGAGTAACTCGAATGGTGTGTGTTCATTAATTTTCTTTGTCGGTGTCCGGTTAATCAAATATGCAGCAGTGAGAACACATTCTCCCCAAAAATCAACTGGCAGAGTAGCTTGCAAGCGCAAAGCACGAGCCACATTTTAAAAATGACGATGCTTGCGCTCTATGCGGCCATTATGCCATGGTGTATCAACCATACAAGTCTAAAAAATAATGCCTAATTCAGCAAAGTATGATCTTAAAGGTAGAAATTATGTACCATTGTCCACACAGAAACGACGAATGGAGCGCCTAAACGGATTCTTTATCAAAGAACAAAATTCTATAAATCTAAAAACTACATCTGACTTAGCCACTAATAAATAACCCCAAACAGCTCGAGAATAATCATCAACTATAGTTTATAAAATAAAATGCACTACTAGAAGATGGTGAGCTTTAAGGGCCCCAAACATCACAATGTATTATTTCAAACTAAGAACTAGCATTTGAAGAACTCAAAGGAAATTTATGTCTAGTCTGTTTTGCTCCATGACACCCAGAGTAAGGTATATAAGTATTATTTGTGCTAAAATCAAAAGTAGGAAGAAAGGACAACACCGTAGAGGATGGATGACCAAGACATTGATGCCATAAATCAAATGAGGATGCAAAAACTCGAAACTAATTGTGGGACATGAGAATGAACGCGTGTATCCAGCAGACGAAGCCAATAATCCCCCACATGCGTTTGATGTTCACCCACGCCAATCATAGTCCTCGTACTGATTTTCTGTAAAATGAAATAATTTTCAGTAAGGAAAACTAGACATTTTAAGGCACACAACAATCTAGAGCATGATAATAAGTTGCATCGTAGTGTAGGTATATAAAGTACATGAGTATGAGTGATATATCCAAAATGAAATGAACCATATTGTGTAGAAGATGACAAAGATCCATCAGACAGTAAACCATTAATATAATCAGTAGCAGTAGTAATGTCAATAAAAGAACCTTTGTCACCAGTCATGTGATATAAGGTTCCCGAATTAAGAATCCAAGGTAAAGTAGGCTTGCATGACCCATGGTTAGAAGGATAATTTTATCGATTAAATAAATTAATGGTCGTACTCCATTGGTCATTAGATAGAAAGGAGCCAAAATCATATCGGACAGGGAAGGCGGAGGGCGCAACTGCAAATCCTGGCAGCAGGGTGATGGCGATGGTGAACAACGGTTAAGAGAAGCAGCGGGCAAAATGATAAATATTTAGAGGTAGGCATCGGAGCATATGAGAACATCACTAGCAGTGACAGATCAGATCAGCGAGGAACAATGCGAAGCGCGTGAAGGCCGGGTGCGAAACGTGAGAGACACAGGCTGCGCATGAATGACTGAAAAAGGGAAATATGGATCCGCGATGGCAGCAGCACAACAACAACGGTAGTAGATCGGAAATCTGGGAATCGGCGGTGCATGTGAAAATGGCAGCACGTGAGATAGGAAAATTGGTGTCATGAAAACTGGGGAAGGGCAACGACGGCTTCTATCGGAACTTCGGCATACAAGGAGTTGCGGAAATCGGCACGTGGTGGTCACGTGCAAATGGCGGCAACAGCAGTAGCTAGAAAATTTAGGACAAAAAAATTTAGGATTTTAGGTTTCAGGATTTTAGACTCTGATACCATGTAGAAAATAAGGATGTAATATTGTGATTGTATTCATAATTTGGATTACAATATATTGAGGTAAAAAAAACCTATACAGAAAAGGAAAATGAATCTATTCAAAATACAAGTAATATTCACATAATATTATATTCTTTAATACTGGCAATAGGGCAAATGAAAAGCCTAATGGATTCGCCATGGCCCAAAATGGCACGACTATAGTAATACTTCAATATGACCTGAGACAAAATGCTAAACTCTACGCCCCTTGCAGCACGGTGACACGGTCTTGAGTTGGAATCCTTGGTACTACATAGGGAAAACGGCCCAAACCTCTAAAATACTCGTCTAACCATTTGGAGGGCATGGGCAGCTTGGTAAACCGAGTGACACACTAGTGCAAAACCCTTGATTAAAGACAACAATCAAAGGCGGTTGAGATCCAAATGAGGTTCCGAACTCAAAACTGATTTCAGGTCCGAATAAAGCCAATTCTAAATTGATCAAATACGCTTCTTGAGAAACCGCCTTTAATATACATCAATTAAAGGCGGTTATTTATTGTAAAACCGCCTTTAATTTTATGACTTTTTAACCCACTATATAAGAAAATTTTAGGGTTTTACATCTCTTTACCATTTCAATTTGACGTCCTCTGTTCCTCCACAATCACACAATCCCTCTGCTCCCTCTTGCTCACCCCTATGCTCCTACACAATCAACCCCTCTGCCACCTCATCCACCACCCCCTCCCTCACTTTTTAATCACCCACATGTGACATCCCCTCTCCAGTGCAACCTCCACCTGCGCCATCCCCTCTCTAGCGCCACCCCGTCTGCACCATTCCCTCTCAAGTTCAACCGCCCACCGCGGGCCTCCCACCGCGGATCTCCATCCATGTGTCTCCTGTGTCGCCGCAGGTCTTCAGCGCCACCATGCACTTCCACTGATGTCACCACTTGCCTACTCCATCTTTCCTTTGCCTTCGAACCTTATCATCTGCCGCATTGTCTCAGCTGCTACGCCATCTGCTCCTTCGCACTTGAAAAGTCAGCTTCTTGTTTCTCTGTAAACAGACCTAGATATGGTTTGCATTGTTGTTTATTAATGTTTTTTTGGTTGCAATATGTTGTATAATGTTTTTAATTAAGCCCCAAAATTATTCCCCTTTTTAATCAGATATGTTTCGAACGCTGGCTGCCAAAAATCTGCCTTTTCTTTGGGATATCAAAAATAGGTTACAAATTTAAAACCTATTTCTGACTCGATAGAAGGCGGTTTTCGAAAGTGCCTTTAATCAAATCGATCAAAGGGAGTACCAAAGAAGACAATTGAAACTGTCTTTAAAAGTTCCTTCTCTGGTCCGAAAAACCGCCTTTAATAAGCTCTTCTTTCTCCACAAGTGACAGGCCAATAATTATCATTTGGTCACCTAGCATGGATAAGAGGGGGATGACAGCTTGGAAAAAGGTAATTTCATTAATCTTTTCGAATATGCTACCGATTCTCTTCAAACTCACAAGCTAATTTTAGTATCGAAGCGGTACGGTAACACACCTATCTTCATGAATATGCTCCCTCGCTTGATCATTTATCTTTGACTTCACAGGGACCAGAGCAAATCAAGTACTCTCTCTGTCCCAAATTAATCTGTACAATTACTATTTAGCAGTCAACTGTCAAACTTTAACCACATATTTAAATATATATATATATATATAAACAATAATATCATCGTATGTGATATTTTTGAATTTGTTGTAGTAAATAATTTCTAAATATCAATATTTTATTTTTCGTTATTATACTAGTTAAACATATTAACAACCAAACATGTTTCTTGAAAATTGTGAAAAAGATTCTGTGAAACTTAGTATAGGACGAAGGGAGTATAAGAGACCAGTGACGTCAACAACCCATCATACAAAAACCAGACTTAAATTCCTGCATTCAAGATTCCATGGCCTCTTCTTACTTTTAATCCTTGAGAAGAAGGATCATTTTAAGGGCATGGATTTTTCATGAACGAGATGATTCAACTTGCAAGAAAAAGATAAATCTTCGTGAAATGATGTCACTTAGGTGCAAGGGTGAACGATTGAGATTAAAAACAAGGGATGATGTAGGAAACAATTGGGATTTCGGGGATAAAGGAGTGGGAGAAGTCATGTGGTTATCATATGTTTTGTAAACTTGAAACATACTCTCCCTCCGTTCCATCCATTTTTGCCACTATACTTTTTCAAAGCAAACATAGAAAAGTTTAACCATTAATATAAATTAATATGTAAATGATAAAAGTATCATGTGAAATATATTTAGATTCATCTTATTATTGAGCATGTCCAACAACAACCCGATCCTCCCTAACAAACCCTAACTAAGAGGGGCGCCTCCGCCGCTGACCACCACACCAGGCGGTGCCCCCACCCAATTCCTACCCTCCCCAATCCCCCAAAACCCTCTTTCTCCCATCTCCTCCCTGAAAAAATCTTTAAATAAAACCCATTCACAGCAGATCCGAGCAACCATGGAGTCAGTTTTCATGGCACCACAACTATGGCATCAGACCATTGTCCGGTGCTCCAGACACAAGTCACCACAGAGCCGCTACTCCATGGTGTTCACGACGTCGGAGCCCTTTCCAGTGGCATCCACAGTCTGTGTCCGGTGACTCAGCTTAGAAGTTAATGGCGGCGATTCGATCACGGCGTCCATAGCCTGAGCTCGATGGCTTTCCACGATGTCCAGTTCCAGCCCTAGTGGGATAGCTGTGGATCCAAGGTGACTAGCCGAGTCAGATCTGAAATAAAATTAGTCTGACTCGGTCCAAGTCAAGCACGAGTCAAGGTCCGATGACGGTGGGATTTGCTACTCGAGTCAAGGTCTTTCTGTTGCTGCTGGGGGTTTTCAGTTTTTTTTATTGGAGTGACGACTCCATTTCTACCGATGCACTCTACATGACGGCGGCAGATAAATGGTAAAAAAATTCAGATTTGGGTGTTATTTTTCGTATTTTTCCGAAGATTATGATGATTGGAGGGGTTGTTTCTCTTTTATTTTATGTTTTTTAAACTTTTATATTTTTTCTGGGTGTGATGCTATTAATTCTATTATTTTTTTCTTTTACTCGTGCTCATAAAGGGGTAGTTTGTAAAAAATGGGGTCATTTTTTTGATGGAATATCTAGTCACGTGACTGTCTCTACCAATTCTAATTTTTTCCACAGCCTTTTGGTTGGTTAAACTTAGTTGACTTTTGATCTGGTCTATATGTCTGTATTGGAGAAATCTGAGTCAAAGTAGTGAAACAACTTACTATTGGCGATTCCGATCATATTTTACAGTCTAGATTTGTAGTCTGATAAGTAGATAAGTCATGGATTAATCATCTTGTGTTGTGTTAGAGACTTTCGTACTTTCTCCAGATTTGAACTCAGTGAGAATGTGGTTGATATTCGAATATTGTGATCGACCTCTAGTGGGTTTCAGTCGATATATGACTATTTCGAGTCGAAGTAGTTGGAAGTGTTGTCAGTATTAGACCATTATCCTCCCATGTAACCCCTTTTATTTTCATTTTTAAAATATTTACATTTGGCATAAAGGCTGTAAATCTGTAATTTTATGTTTAGTGCCTTTGTGATATCCCTTTTGGGGCAGTTTGATGTAATCCTTCGGGTACCGCTTGTGATGTAAGCCTTCGGGTACCGCTTGTGATGTAAGCCTTCGGGTACTGCTTGTGATGTAAGCCTCCGGGCATCGCTTTATATAACCCTTTGGGGCACCACTTGTTGTAAGCCTTCATGCAACAATTGATCTTTAATAGAGAAGGACCAGAAACCCTATAAACCCCACAATTATTTTTAAATTTTTTTTATTTTAACATCTATTTTCTAAATATCAAATTTATTTAAACATTTATTTTCTAAATATCAACTTTTTATGTGAAATTAGAAATATCGACGGTCAAAGGCGATCATTTAAAACCGTGAAAAACTAGAGTGACCAAAATCAACGAGTTCCTTTTCTTCTAAACTATGTATCTTAATCTTCCACCAAATTTATCTTTTTCATCCCAAATTTCTTAAAGTTTTTAATTTTATTTTTTATAAATAATAAAAAGAAATGATGTAATTTTATGTTTATTATCATTTTGCAATGAGTTTCACATAATTTTAAAAATAAAACTGTATTTTGAAATACAAATAATTATCTTACCATAAAATTTGCCACTGTTAGCCGATATACATGAGGTTCTCTCTTAAATTTGTAAAATTTTATTGAAAAATTCTTTGGAAAAATTGTCTTTCTATAATCATATGGAAAGACGGGTCAAATTAGAATTATATAAAGGTAAAAAGTTTAATTTGGAATATTAAAAACTTATTATACAACGTGTAGTAGTTATAAATTTATGACCCGATTAATACAATTAATTTTTTAAATTCTAATTTGCAGTTTGATTATTGAGAAAGATGATCTTTTCATAGGTTTATGGAAAGACGAGGTGTAATTCGAATAATAAAAGGTAAAAGGTCTTTATTGCAATATTAAAGTTTTATTATACAACATGTAGCAGTTATAAATTTTATAACCCGATTCGTGCAACCCAAAAATTTTAACTTCATTTATTCTAATTTACACTTTAAACCTTGGTCTTTCCATTACTTATAGAAAGACCGTCTTTCAATTACTTATAGAAATATCGTTTTTCAAGAGACGCACTCTAATTTATTTCACGAGACGAACTCATTTGTATTTCCCTGCTTGAAATTTCATTTTAATGTTTGGGCTTGGCCATGTTGGGCCATATCTGAGCCCATGTTTATCCAAAAAGGAACATCATAGCATGGTCTTGAACTCTTTCGCCGACCTAATTAGTCCTCTTCTACGCTTTCTTGTTTCTGCCCGCCGTTTCTCCCCCACCGGCTGCTCCAAGGTACGGATTTTCTAGGTCTTCAATTGCCTGTATTTCACTTTCCTGTATTTTACAAGTAAATTTTTTTAGGCTTGCTGGTAGGGTTCAGTCTGCTTCTTCCATCATACATGTAGAATTGTTGGTAGAAATCGAATTGTTAGCGCTCTAGGGTTCTTTTGCTGTTATGATTCTGGTTCTTTTCCACAACTTGCTGGTTTGAGATTGCGCATAAGCTTTTCTTGCGCTCGCGTTTGTTAGAAATTCACCTACTCTTTCTAGCATCTATTGGAAATTTAGCTATTCACTTAATCAAAATTGCCCAACTTTGACCTCAAATATCATCGGATATATGCATAGAAGTGGTCTGGTCACATTCGTGGTAATGTATAGTTCCTTTTAAAACATATTGTTTCTTAATATTAATCATCAGTTTGAAAATGTATTGTATCGTGTGTAATTTGAAAGTGTTTCGCATAGTCCGGGGCAGAAGGAGTACATTGCATTTACCTAAGTTTTGATATGGTATTTTGGCTATTTTGTTCATCTCTGTTCTAACCAGTGGCTTCAATGTTTCGCTAGTGTCAACAGAATCAATCAAATATCATGGCTTGCCACATAGATTTCAGATGCTTGGATGAAGGTTTTGGCGGCAAG
>JAULKM010013634.1:0-14632 GCA_032355605.1 Rubia tinctorum
TGACACTTGAAGGTGGAGCAAATATTGTGACATTTCCTTACTTGTCACAAAATATGCGTCACTGCTGGACTTTTTTTTTGTAGTGTTTGGACAATCTCTCATTAAATATTTATTGAATCAAATCAGTAAAGAAATCAAGAGCAACTTATGATGGAAGTAAATATTTGTTTTGACATGAAGGGTTGGCAACCATTTTTAAAAAAAATTCTTCCCATAAAAATCTTTTACTTTAAAAAAAGAATATTTTTTATTATAATTCACCATTCACTAAAATTTATCACTTGCAAATAAGAGAAAGGATCAGTAAAGACGGTCTGCCTATAGGTTTATGGACAGTTCACTATACCTTTTATCTTAAATGTTGTTTAAATATTATATTTTAAAAATTAAAATAAATAATAATATGTATTTGAACATGAAAATATAAAAAAATATAATATAAAAAAATATTTTTTAAATTTTAAATTCAACAGGTAATTTAACTAATATAGTGTATAAGTAAAAATATAAGTAAAAATAATATGTGTACCGTTCATAAGTTCACGTAGCAGACACCCTGCAAATGAAAAAACTTACCGTCTTCCACAAATATTGACAATCAATACTCTGTCATGCCGCAGTAGTATTAAGTATGTGGGAGTGGGCCAAGTTCACATTTTCTTTCCTACCACCAGCCATATCTAAGGAGATCTGGGAAGCACTGTGTATCTATCCACTCATAAAAAGTAAGTGTGAACTGAGTGCAAGATCACTCAATTTGCATCTGTATCATCATCTTGTTCAAGAGTTGAATATTTGCAGTGAAAACAATGGCCCGGGGAAGATGCAGTGCAAATGCTTTCGTGCTAGTGCTGGTGCTGATCTGCTCTACGGTGCTTCTCTCCCAGGTAGCGGATGCTGCCTCGTACGTTGTCGGAGGAGCAAATGGCTGGACCTTCAACACCGCTTCCTGGACCAAAGGGAAGCGATTTGCTGTTGGCGATACCCTAGGCAAGTTCATACTCCTTTCATCCCACTGTTTACTATTCTTTCTCATTATTTTTAACACATATATTCTGATCACGAGTCTGTCTCTTGGAAGACGGTCTTTCCATAAGTTATGGGAAAACTAAGGCTTAAACTTCAAATTAGAATAAATTAGGATAAAATTTCCGGGTTGTATTAATCGGTTCATAAACTTATATCTACCACATGTTGTATAATAAATTTTTAATATTCCAATTAAAACCTTTTACGTTTCTATAATTCTAATTTAACCCATCTTTTCACATGCCTATGGAAATACCGTTTTTCCCAGTATTTTGCCTTTGATCACTCCTATAATAATAGCTTGTAACAACTCTGATACGTGGTACATGTTTCGTCGAGTCTAATAGTAGGTATTTACCTATGATAGTTGACCCAGTAGACGTATATACCTATTGATTGACACGTTTTCGCGATGTACCTCATATGCTCATGCTTAGTTATTAACAGATTCAATTACTGGCAACATTTCACATTATAATACTCTTACTCATGCATCAACTCAACTTTATGATCAAAATTCAGATAATTTTGACTCTTAAAAGCAAAGTTTAAAGTTAATTGAATGAGCCTACTGTAAAATATGGATTACAATATTTCAAAAGAAACATGTATTGGTATCAAGTTGAGCGTAGGGGCGGATCTAGAAAATTATCAAAGGGGTAACCACTAATATAAAAAAAAATATATACTTAATATTAATGACAAATTTTTTTTACATAGGTAACCTAATACTAATTTCCCCCTATTTTTTTTTACCCTGGGGTAACCTGGGTTACCCCTGGCTCCAAGCTGCATCCACCACTGGTTGAGCAATGCAAGAAATACTGTGCATCTTTTTAACTAAAATAGGAAGTTTTGTGCATGAAAAGACAGACTCTTTAAAGTGAATCCAGTGATTAACAAGGTCGGAATTGTACTTTGGCGACAGTGTTCAACTACAGTCCGGCGGTCCACAATGTGGTGGCGGTGGACAAGGCTGGATTCACCTCGTGCCGGCCGTCGAGGGGAGCCAGAGTGTTTAAATCTGGAAAAGATCAGATCAAGCTGGTTAAGGGGCAGAACTACTTCATCTGCACTTTTCCTGGCCATTGCTCGTCTGGGATGAAGATCGCTGTCACTGTTTAACTACTATGAATGTGTACTATGCAGCCATAAATGCTAAGTGAAATAAATGGAGTACTGCCCTTTTCGTGTTTTCCTTCTCATCTTTCATCACATATCTCTGTTTCCAGTTATGGGTGTATTCGTTGGAGCCATACTTGTAAAAGTTAATTTATTTTAAAAATATGGTAGACCGACTTTTGTTTTCCTCCGAAATTTTATTTTACTCTTCCAAACATCTAAAATGCTTCATTTTATAAGTAAATGTAAATTTACCAAAGTACAAATTCTTGATCAAGAACTTGAGGTAACCGCCATGAAAGCGGTTGCAAATTCAGAGAGGAAATGAAGAGCTCATTTTATTGATCAGGGAAAATGATTAAAAAATGATATAATGGAATTTCAGCTGCACATTTTGGCGGGAAGCTAAGATGGAAGTGTTTGAACAGTTGACGTTTGACGATTTCGATAGGAAAATATAGGCTAGATTTGTAGAAGATTTTGGCCGGTTTGGACAACTTTTAACCTGGTTATGATGGTTTGTTTTGTATACACTGATAGTTAGATCGATTCATTTCAATTGTCTAACTTGGTTTGAGTTTGAGATGCTCATATGCTTAGAAGATGATTCTATACACATGTAGAAAATTATCGTTTTTTGACAAAAAAAGGATCGGTTAAATACTTTTAGACACGGTCTTTAATTTAAGAGCGAAGTGCATATATAACCCTACATGATTCACGAAAGTACACATATAACCATGTGATAATTGAATGTGCAAATATAGTCCTACATGGTTAGTTTATGTGCAAATATAACATTTTTCGACAGTTTGAGGCTGGATTGTGATGAAATGACCAATTTACCCCTCTGTAAAAAAATACAAAAATACAAAATTAATGAAATTACTTTTCTGCTACCCCGCAGCTCTAATTTCCATTTCTGCTACCGTCCCGCCGCCCTAATCAGACTATACTTTTTTATTTCTTGTCTTATTTTGGCTTTTGAGTCTTTGGCCTTTCGTTCTCTCCCTCCCAGATTTCTATAACGTTGGAGCTGAGGGACAAGAGTAAGAAGCTAAGCAAAAATGGAAGCGTTTCTGTACCATCTTCTTCAACAGCAAGGAAGCCCAAATCTTGCTACAACAACAAGAAACCCTTTTAATTGAACTCAACCAAGAGCCGTTTTCCCAACCACAACCTCGGTCTGGGAAAAATCCCACCTCAAAACCTTCCCAAACATCGAAACTTTCAGCTACTCTTGGTGGATCTAGGAGGAATTCAGCATGTGGGTCAGAAAGAGGCGAGCCCTATGATTTCAATTTTAGGGTTGATGAGTGTGGTGGCAGGTCTAATGGGTGGCGGGAGGTGGTGATGTGACATCGGGGCTGTTGGGTGGCAGGTCGGGGCGGCGCAAGGAGTGAGGCCGGGGAGGCGGAACCCTAATGGCGGAGGTGGTCGCAGAGATGAAGCAGCAACGATGGTAGATGAGGCGTGGCGGCAGCATGGTGGCACTGGAGGGGTTGGGATGGTGTCCACAAGGTGATGGACTGGTTGCTAAAACGATCCTAACTTTAGTTAAGTGCTAAAACGATCCTAACTTTAGTCTAAAAGTGTCAATGTGACCTTGCAAAACGAGAAAGTGCCAAAATAACCATAACTTTATGATATATGTGCCAGTCTAACCCTGAACATCGTTGACTTCAATTGTCAACGGGAGATTTAGTCTGAATTTAAGAAAATGACAATTTTACCCTTGGACTAAAAAAATTAAAATGAAAAAACATTTCTTTCCTTTTCTTCTTCACGAATCTCCTCCGCCCTTTTCTTCTTTTGCCGATTTCTTCTTAACGAAGCTCCTCGCCTGTCGATTACTTCTTCGCGAACCTTCGCTGACGCATCCTGCTACCTTTACAAACCACAATCTTCTCCACCGTTGCATCATTCTTCCTCGTGCGGCGGTGGATTTGATGTTTGTGTGGCGGTGGCACCGGGGGGCGGGTGGGTTTCGTTGCCTTTTCTTCTTGTCTCTTGAGCGAAGGGCGAAAGGAAAAATCGATTGGTGGCGGGGAGGGCGAAAGGAGAAAATCCTGATTTGATTAGAGGTGTCGAGCAGGGTGGTGGTGGTGGTGATGGCTTGGCTTGGTGGGTTGTGACTGGTGGTGGTGGTGGTTGGGGCAGATGGTGGTGGTTGGGGGGTGTGTGGTGGTGGTGGTACTAGGGTGGATGGTGGTGGTGGTTTGTGGTGGCTGGAACAAGTGGTGGTAGTGGTGGTGGCTGAGGAGTATGGTGGGGCAAAGAGTATTTTTATCATTTCATAGCCGGTCACTACCGGAATTAGTGAGTCAACACCGGAATAGTGTCAAAAGGTTATAACTGCAAAATTCAACCTAAAGTTTGGGTTATTTTGACGCTTTCTCATTATATAGGGTTATATTGACACTTTCACCCACGGTTATATTTGAAAATTTAAGAGTGATATTTTCACTTATCAAAGAATTGAGAATTATAAAATCATATTTTTCTGTAATCAATAACTAATAAGATAATTTAATATTTATTTTTATTTATTATAATGAGACCCATTACTTTTAAAATGTTTTTAAATATAAAATGTTTTTAAATATATCTTAAAATATAAATAAAGTAGCAGCTCATTGTTCAATACTTGCTCCCACCAACAAACGCAAGTCCTCCTAATCATTCTAGTTTTCAAGATGGAGACAATGAATAGATGACAACAACGCATGGTAATTACTCCTCTCCAGATTTGTGATATTACCACTGTTTGTTATTGAAACTAATTTTTTCATTTAACAAATCCTAATTTTCTTCAATCTTCTTATCCCCATGTTTTCATTATAAGAAGATGTGAAACAACCATTTATTTTAATTGATGTTTCTATTATTGAATAAATGTGAGATTTGTCTCTACATGTTAATTTTCTTCTTTGACCCGATTAATTAGATCGTTGTGTTTATGATGATAACCCGATTTAGTTGTTCGCGTCGATGTATTGTTCTCAATCTACTTTTACATATCGTGTGTTGGTAATTTTGTTTGTGGGTTTATCTTTCAGTTTTCCTTAAATTTGGATATTTGAAATCTATGTTTTTCAAAGTGTTTACAGTTTGAACAACATAGATCGTGGTTGAATCAAGTGTGTTACAGTTGTAGGAGATCCATGTTTGGTGCCTTAGTGATTTTAATGCTTGATACGTTTATCTCCTCCAAGTGGTCATAACTTTCGCAGGAAGCGAGTTTATATCCCCAAAAACGATATTACAGTTTTATTTGTATCTCTAATTTGTAATAGTACAGACGATTAGTCTGGTTGACATATAATTTAGATATCGTTGCAATATGTTATAAGTAATTGTTGGAGGCTAGTTAGGTGAATGTCAATTCCACTTATTGTCGCTACTGGACGTTTTTCCAGCATTTTTGAATTATTTTAAAAATTAATTTTTTTATTATGACATTCTTTAATTTTCTGTTTGAAAAATATTTATTTTAATATCATCTACAACTTATTTTATCTTTTTATTTTTAAATTTATTTTATACACATAAATTCATGTTTTAAAATGGAAAGGAGGATGAACTTCTGCCACCCCCACTATCCGGCTTCAGTATTGGAGCTTGGAAATATCATCATCATCATCAATATGTACAAAAAGAATTCAACCCACGAGTCCACAGCTCCGAAAGTAGTACTTGTGTGGCGAGTGGGGCCTGCTTCACCTTTCATTTTCCAACTTGTGGTCTCCCGCAACATCATGTAAAATTTGGAAAAATGCAATGTGTATCCACTTATAAATAGTCGTTGTGAATCAAAGAAGAGAGACCAAAATCATTCTAAGTTCTGTATCAGATCTTGTGTTCTTCCCATTGTTTTTATATACGTTTCAGAGTAAGGCCACAATAATGTCCCAGGGAAGATGCAGTGCGCTAATGTTGGTGGTGATCAGCCTCAGCTTGTTGGTTCTCATGGATTCCCAAGTGGCTGATGGTGCGTTATACACGGTTGGAGGACAAAATGGCTGGTCCTATAACATGGGGCCTTGGACCCAAGGGAAGCGATTTATCCCTGGTGACACGCTCGGTAAGAGCATCTCCAATGGTTTACTCTATCTTTCAGCTGCTACAATAGTTTTTTTTTATCACGTTGCAATATATATAAGTGGCGAAACGTTTTTGATGGCAGTGTTCAAGTACAGTCCGGGAGTGCACAATGTGGTGGCGGTGGACAGGGCAGGGTTCAGGTCGTGCAACGCCCGCCCCGGGTCGAGAGTGTTTCAAAGTGGAAGAGATCAGATCAGTGTGAAAAGAGGAGGAAATTTCTTCATCTGCACTTTTCCTGGCCACTGTGCATCTGGGATGAGGATTGCTATCTTTGCTTAACCGGTTGCATGCAACAGTTTATAAGTAAAATAAAACCAGCATCTGTTGCACTTGCTACTTACATGTAGTATCGTATTTCTACTTGTTTTGTGCTTACATGGAGTATCATAATTTTAAGTAATATTATTATGACGCTAAAACATAAACTTGGCAACGATAAGAAAATCTATATCGTAGAATTATTATGTAATCAAGGAAATCAAGAAAGAGTTATAAAAAAAATAGTGCGAATTTACTAACACTGTGTTAGTTTTTTCATGAAAAAGAAGATCAGGCGTTATTTAATGTTTAAAGGGTGAGACTGGGAGCATAGAAGTTTTTAAATATTGTTTACTAAAATATAAAATATACTCTCTCAGTCCCACTTT
Source organism: Rubia tinctorum (assembly GCA_032355605.1). Classification (NCBI taxonomy): domain Eukaryota; kingdom Viridiplantae; phylum Streptophyta; class Magnoliopsida; order Gentianales; family Rubiaceae; genus Rubia; species Rubia tinctorum. The sequence goes on from JAULKM010013634.1 coordinate 6,903, forward strand.
AAACTTCTGAATTACTTTTTACACAAAATTTAAAATAAGTCTACATGGTATATTTTTAGTGGGAGATGACAGTTGACCCACATAAATCAAATGAAAGAGAGAATTATAATCATATATTTATGACTAAATGTAGAAAGATTAGAAATAAGAAGTTATTAATGGGACAGACGAAAAAGAAAAGTTAGAAGTTATTAGTGGGACGGAGGTAGGGATGGCAGTGGGTCGGGTTTTGGTGGAGGTCCGCCCTGTATCCGCCCCATTGGGGCAGATATGGATGTAGTTTTCGTGGGGGTGGGACAGGTATGAGTATGGAAATTGATACCCGTCATGGGCAGTGGGTCGGGCATGGAGATTAGTTCATACCCGCCTCACCCCCGCCCCGCTCCACTATACCAGCTATGTATACATTAATTTATTATATAATATACTATTATTTATCCACAATGCACATGTTTTACTTATAATATTTTCATGTAAACATTATTAAATTTTTAATATTAAAATTAGTAATTTTAAAGTAAAATTGAGGGGTTTTTGGAGATATAAATGGGGTGAGTAAAATGGATTTGAAGTGGGTATGAAGACCCAACCCAAGTGGGTGATGGGGCGGGGCGGATTTTATATAATACCCAATGGGGCGGGGGTGAATTTTAATATTGTACTCGCCGTGGGTGATGGAGCGGGTATGAGTATAAAATTTTTAGGTGGGTATAAGTATGGATGTACCATAATCCGTACCCGCTCTGCCCCATTGCCATCCCTAGACGGAGGGAGTATTTATTAAAAAAGAATATATGATTGTTTATGGTACATTATATCGTATTTCTTAAATCATATGTATTATTTATTTTAAAGTATTTGGGTTTTTCAGTCATGAAACAATTGAACTATACTACTCCCTCTTTTCCATCACATTTCAGCCTACATATTTTAAATTTCACTAATTTAAAAAATGTTTAATACTTAATATCTTTTATTAGGGATAATAAAAAATAGTGAAAAAATTAATATTTTGAAAATATATGTTATTATGAAGTTAACAATGTATCAGACAATAATATTTATACTTATACACTAGTTCAATTATAATATCAAACTTAGAGAGTTTTAACTAAATGAATAATGAAACTATCTCTATTTCAAGATACATTGTACATACAAAATGAATACTTTGAGACCTCTCCATTCTCGACACACCCATTCGATCTTCTTTAATTTTTTTCAACAACAATTTGTTTTAATTTATTTTTTACTATTCAATAAGTGTGAGATTGTGTCCACAGATTAGTTTTGTTTTTCGACCCGATCGATTAGATCGTTGTGTTCATAATAATAACTAGATTTATTTGTTCAAGTTGATGTATTGTTCTCGATCTGATTGTTCAGATTGTGTATTCGTGATTTTGTTTGTGAATTTATTTTTGGATCTCCATTAATTTGGATTCGCCAGATCTGTATTTTTCGACGTGTTTACAGTTTGGGCAACATAGATCGTGGTAGGATCAAGTGGTGTTACAATTGTAGAAGATCCTTGTTTGACGCAGTGATACGCTCCTTTTTGTCAAATGGTCATGATTTTCGTGGGAAGCAAGTTAATATCCTCGAGTGCGATGTTACAATTTTTTATTGGATCTCTGATCTGTAATAGTACAGACGATTAGTTTGTGTGACATGTAATTTAGACATCCTTGCAATATGTTAGTTATTGCTAGATGCTAGTTAGATTGGATGTCAATTCCACTCCTTGTAATCACCAAACGTCAAGCATATTGGAATGATTGATTTTTTATTTTTTATTTTTAAAAATGATTACTTGAGACTGTATTGTTGATCAGCCGAAGAGAAAGTTTACTAAATTAATCTGTTGCATCCATATTTTATTAATTCCGTTATCGTCCAGCGGTTAGGATATCTGGCTTTCACCCAGGAGACCCGGGTTCGATTCCCGGTAACGGAGCCTTTTGCTCCCTCCAGAAGACAGTGTTCCATTATTCTTGTTTCCTTCAGCTTTTGCAGTTGATCTAAAAATATACAGTAAAAGTGTTGTAGCGACAGTTGAAGAGACTGATGAAGGAGGACAAAGGATTCAAAAATCAACACAATAGGAGTACTAATTTGTAGGAGACAATTTTCGTTACATAGTAATCACACATCATTTTTGCCACATGACATTCATACAAAATTTCACATCACTTTTTTAAAATTAATTGAAAATGTAGTACTATTTTATAAAGTCAATTCTAAATTGAAAGACATCTTTTCGTAAGTTATGGAAAACCCAAAATTTAAAATGCAAATTAGAAGAAATCAAGATAAAAATTTTGGATTGCAGTAATCGACTCGTAAACTTATAAATACTGCACGTTGTATATATTTTTTAATATTGCAACTAAAACCTTTTAGCTTTCTATAATTCTAATTCAACCTCGTTCTCCATATGCCCATGGAAAGACGGTCTTTTCCAAAACTTTGTCTATTTATACGACTTTATTTTATTTTTATTAATTAATATATAGAAATGGCATATTTTAGTACATATCAATATGTGATTGGTAATAGCATTAAAAAATGAGTTCGTCTTTTGAAAGAATGTTTTTCCATAAGCTATGGAAAGACCAAGATTTAAATTGAAAATTAGAATAAATCAAGATAAAATTTTCGAGTTGCATTAATCGGGTCATAAACTTATAACTACTACACATTGCATAGTAAAAATTTAATATTGCAACTAAAACATTTTACTTTATATAATTCTATTTCAACTTCATCTCTCGATATGCCTGTGGAAAGGCGGTTATTCTCAAAATTTTGTCATAAAAAATAAATGCATTAAAGTATATTATATTTTAATTTTAATATCAAATTTAGACTATCAGAAATGTAACTTTCTTTAATCTGTATAATTAATAATTATAAAATATTGAAAATTTAAGACTATATATTTTTTAATTTAAGATGATGAATTTATATATTTTTTGGATCAAAATTTAAAACCTATGTTTTATATATTTCTGATTCAATCAATTACTCATGAATTGATGACAATATCTCTAATTTAAAATTTTTAGATCTAACATACACAACTTTTTAAATCATTATAAATAAGTTCTGCATTATATTTGACCGTGTATGGTTCATCCAATGGGTGAACCAAAACAAAGTTAGAAAGCAAAATACAATGCTTTCATAAACAAATTCTACAAACAAATTCTACAAACTAAGGAAACGAATTCAAACGGATTCTGACACATGTTCCATATATCACTCATTTCTTCCTAAAACACCCATCACTTTACTAAATATACAATTTCTAAAATACGTGTCGGAATCTGATTTCTCCAACACTTTAACATAATTTTCGCTAACATATAAAATTTTCTCTAATTTCACATATACTTCTAAAAAATTGAAGGAAATGGACAGGGGGGAATATGTAATCATTGAAACACAAAATTGAATGATGCATTCCATAAATCTCTTCAAAGTTTTGCAGTTACATGGCCGGAACATAACCAAAACAAAAGACTAGAAACCCCTAAATCATCACTATCTATTGATAATTCAATCCATGAGAAGAGAACTGCTCCAACGCTTGCTCATCTCAACGCCTTTAATTCTACCAAGCCCCTTATTCCCGATATCATCATCCTCCTCCGCCGATTCATCCCAATCGTCGGCAGCGCATCTGATTGCATTCGCCGGGAGCCGGTTGGTGTTCGGCGCAGTCGCCATCGCCATGTACTCATACCCTTTCTTCTTGTCAAAGAACTCCTCCTTTACCTTCGCTTGTTCGGCGATAGTAATAGCCCCGGACCTACGCGCCGCGTTCTCCGCCTGTCTCTTGGCTTTCTGCATGTCGGCGAACCACTTATCCTCGGCGGCGCGTGACTTCTCCGCCCTTGCTGCGTTCGCTGCAGTCACGGCGGCTTTCTTCTCCTTCTTTGCTTCCTTCTTCAGGTACGTGTTGCTGCTCGAATTCTTGGGCAACATTGTTCTTGATTTCCTAATCCAAGTTTTGGCTTCTTGTTTTTGTGTGAAAGTGAAATTATTATGCGAAGGTACTCGTGTATTTATAAGGGGGAAATTTCCTTTTCACGTTCTGAATCGGTTTTGTACTTTTCCTTTTCTGCTTTGGAGGTGGAATGGGTTTTGTGTATTGCTGCAGAGGGTGCTCCTTATGTACTTTGACTAGTCAATAGAAAATTGGAGTCCTTGTTATTTTATTTTACAACTTTTATTCCATTTCTTCTAAAAAATTAGATAGATTCACACACATTTATGTTTAAAATTTTGATGATAATATCTTATTTTTAAAAATGACAATTGCTTCACCTACCTTTAAAATTTAAGAGTCCGTCTCTCGGTCTTTCTATAAGTTATGGAAAGATCAAAATTTAAATTTTGAAGAAATCAAAATAAAATTTTCATGTTGTATTAATCGGGTCATAAACCTATCACTCCTAAATGTTGGATAATAAAATTTTAATATTGCAACTAAAACCTTTTACCTTTCTATAATTTCAATTCAACTCTATCTTTCCATATGCCTATGGAAAGACGGTATTTTCCAAGACTTTACCAAAATTTAAATACATTTTAAATCAATATAAATAATTTATTTAATCTTTTAATATTCTTTTAAATTCACAAAAGAAATAGTATTTTTATATATATAATCAAAAACTTAATAAATTTCATAATTTAATGAGTTTAATTTACTAAACGTGTTTAGGTGAATTGAACAAATAAAATAGATATTTAATTGTGAAGAAAATTAATGTCAAGTCTATAATATCAAAGTAACAAATACGAATACTACTACGTTCCAGATTAAATTGTACAAAAAAATTCTATGGTCTTCAAAATACGTGTTTGATTGTTAATGTCCTTAACCATATATGATAACTATGCATAAAAAAATAATTGGATTAAATACATTTATAGCCCCAACTTTAGGATGAAAGTGTCAATATAATCTTGCAATTTCAGAAAGTGACAATTTAACCATAACTAATTATTGCATGTGTCAATTTAACCCTAACTTTTGAAAATTTTGTGCCGATATAACCAAACTCTCTAATTTTGGCGTTGACTCATGAAATTCTGGCAATGACAAGAAAGTGAATTGACTGAAATACCCTTGACTAAGAAGATGAAATATTAATACCCATAATACCCCTATAACATGGCAGCTAATTGATTTTGTTCCTCTTCACCGCCACTCTTCTGCCGAATCATCGCGGCTCCGGAAACTGCCACTACACAAACCGCTATTGCGCTACCCCTGCACCATTAGAAATTGCCTCCGCTTAGTAGACTACTGTCGCTCAGCCCCTGCTGCTCCGCAGGGAAACACCGCCGCTCCGCCTCCCCCATCCACACCATCAGAAACCCTAATCACCGCTCACCCCCACCGCGAACCAAGAGTCCCCACCACAGCAGAAGAAATCACCAAAAAGAACGTGAACGACAAGTACAATATCATAGCGCAACCGTCCCCAATCCCCCCTAAAAATTATTTCTAAACTTCAACAAATCAAAAACAATACGGAAGCTAAAATTCGAGTCATAAAAAGAAATAAGCCAAACGTTGATGGTGTTGATTGTGCTCACCAGATTCTGAGCAGCTCCGTAGGCCAGGAAAATCAGCAAAAATGCGGAGCTCGGAATATGCACATCTCTCTTGTAGTTGTGAGTGATTGACCGTGCCTGTCTCTCAACGTCGCTGCCAAGAAGCGGCGAATTCTCGTTTAGCGCCATTATTGTTGAAGATATCAGAGAGGAAATCTCGCAATTTCAACCTCCCCCAACCCACACCATTGGAAACCCTAACAGTCGCTCACCCCACCACTTGCCCTACTCCCCAACCCACACCATTGGAACCCTAACCCCCCCGCTGCTCATCCCCCACCGCTCGGTCTCCCCCACCCACACCATCGGAACCCTAACCCCCACCGCTCAGCCTCCCCCCTAACATCGTTTGCTACCCGCTCAGCCCTACGTCACCTCGCCACCTTCTTAGCCTCAACGTCGGAAACCCACCACTAAGCATCACCGCACTTACCCACCTAAACGTGAAATTGGGAGGACGAAAAGCGGGAAGGAGAAAAGAGTCGAGAGGGGCGACGAAGAAGAAAATAAGGGTTTGGAAGTGACGAAGAAGAAAGTAGAAAGAGGAAAAGGGCAGAGGGCAGTTATGTAATTTCATATTTTTCATTTATTTATTTTGTAAAAAGGGCAAAATCATCTTTTACGTAAAATCTGGCCATCAGAATGTTGACTAAAAAGTCAGTGGATTCAAATGTTATTTTGGCATTTTATGAGATTGCGAGATTATATTGACACTTTCAAATTAAAGTTATGGTTATTTTAACACGTTAATCTAAATAATTTTATCACGACGAATCAACATTATCACATGCGATAATTCTTCTGTTTTTATATGAAAATACATAATAGTCAAGTTTAATAACGGATAAAAAAAATATGTGCAGTGTACTTCTTGAACTTATTGGTACTCCCATTTTATTATTTGCATAATCCTCGTGTCTTACAAGATTTAATTATTTACAATCAACATCCTTGCACATTCAATTCCGTTATCGTCCAGCGGTTAGGATATCTGGCTTTCACCCAGGAGACCCGGGTTCGATTCCCGGTAACGGAGTTTTGTTTCCAATTTTAAACGTTTTCCTTCTTCTAATAACCGACACCGACTTGGAGATTATAAAGGAGGAAAGACACAGAAATTCTATCCGAAATGAGGTCCATGAAATGGCTGCTGTGTCCATATCTTCTTCTTCAGCCCATCTTAATCATTTCCGAAAGAAGGAATACATCAGAAACTTCCCATCTGGAGCCTTAAATTTTGCTCAATCCAAAAGCAAAAACACCCGGATCGAGTTCCAATCGTGCAGAAAAATACCAGTAAAATCACCAGTTGGGACTAGAGTTTCATTGTTTCTGTCGTTCTTTACCAAAAAGAAGAAAACGTTAAGACCCACAAGCAGGAGCTTCTTGAGGCCATTGCCGGACTTGGTCGTGGCGCTGAGGCCACCCTCGAAGACCAAGAATGCGTTGATCAGGTGGGATGCCTTTGGATTTTCTGATCTGAACCGAACCGAACTCAATTATATGCAATTTGTAGTTCAGTTGAGAAGGATATGGCAGAAGGCCCTGTTCTCTCCAGTTCAGTAGCTTAGAGCTCAATATAATTTCACTTTGATGTTTTTAGTTTAGTTTTAGTTCGGTGTTCCCATGTTTTAGTACGCCTAATTTTAATTCAGTAGAAAATCAGTTTGAAAAAATCGGGCTGCGGTTGATAGCATTTTAACACATGCAGCACAGATTGCCGGAAAGTTGGAGGCGGTTAACAAAGTGGCAGAGCCATTGAAGTCGAGGCCGTTGAGTGGCAAATGGGAGCTTCTTTACACTACTTCCTAGTCAATTCTGGGAACTGCGGTATTATACGTATGATTGTTAGAATGATTGAACCGTTTTTCTCACCGAATTGAATGAATATAATCACCAGATCATAAAAAGCTTAATTGTCATTGTTTTTCATACAAAGGCCTAGGTTACTGAGGCCAAATGGAAAAATTTACCAGGCGATTAATGTGGACACATTAAGGCCATCTCCAATGGAACGGAAAGGTTCCGTTCCACATCAGATTTTCACAAAAGTTGGACTCCAATGGTACGGTAAAATTCCGTATTGGATTGCGCGGAAC
>JAULKM010013645.1:0-14631 GCA_032355605.1 Rubia tinctorum
ACGTTGTTTATTAAGAAGTTCTAGTATTAGTGCTTCCAAGTGCATCGAAGTTAAAAGTGGCGGTTGTGAGGTAAGTGCCTTGTAACCCTGACATATAACCTTCTTAATGGAAATAAAACAGAAAACTAATTAGAACGAAGAAGATAAAAGACAATAAATGGAAAGGGCTGGGGTATAAATGGCTCTTGGGGTTGCTATTAAGATTTTCAGATGAGAAAATATGTTGAGCCCCCTCCTTTACGAGAAACCTATATACCACTCATTTTCAGTGCTTTTGTAGACTTATTTTTATATTTCTCGTGTGCTTCAAAAAGATTCGAAAAGTGGGACTGAAGTGTCAACATGAATTGTATGTTGTAAACTTAGGTTTGTTCTCCTATCTGCATTGCTTCCAGGAAACTCTTGCCAAGCAAAAAATGACTGGAATTGGCGGATTTTCGGACAAGGTGCCTGCTTTGTATGCTTGATTAGATGTTTGTTTTGGAAAATAGAATTACTTTAGGGAAATGTTTAACAAGTGTGATTCTGCTGTTCATTTCACAGTTATACATTCTTCTGTAATTCTTTTTAACATTGTTGTAGCTCACATAAACGGGTTTAGTTTTCATTCCCTTCTCTGCAGCATTTGTGCCGAATTTTTTTGTTGTTTCGCAATGTTCCGTGCATTCTTGCTATTGTAAACTTGTGCAACCATCCAAGAATCAGCGGTTAGTTGATATAAGGCATGGAGTTAATGTCATAGTAGTGTAGGTTCTTCAAATAGCCACGAAATTGCAAGCTCTGGGACGTTTCGTCAAATAGGCTGGGAGATCAGCGCTGACACACGAAAGCTTCACTGCTGAGGATTCATCGATCAAATGTACTCCGCCCTCTGAAAAAATCAGATCCAAAAGTAAGAATAATCAAGAAATAGTGAACTCTTTTGAAACGGTGAGCCAGAGACTCAAAATAGGGGATTATCTAAAGAGAAATCGAAGTATATCATTGCAACGAACAAAAGCACATCCATATGATTTACGGCAACAACATAAAAATCAGATTATAAACTAGTTTTTTCAAAAATTAAACTAGAAAAGAAGGAACGGAGATGAAGAAATCAGGAAAAGGAGAACAAATTCGTCGATTCAGTGTACAAAAGCGTGAGGAAAAATTAGTTGCCTCTAAGATTGGGGTGAGAAAAAGAAGAAATGGAAGAAATGGAGGAAATGAGAGGAATCTGGCGGAGAGATCTAAGAGGAAGGTGAGATATGAGAGAGATAAAGGAGGGATTGCGTGTGTAAATGTAAATAATTATTCACCACGCTGGAAAAAATACTGACACACAAGCATCAGCAGACTAAATCCACTAAACTCTAATTAAAGGGTCAGACCCATCAACAAATAAATGGAACTTCGAGGGGATTTCGGGGGTTTTTTAGTAGGTCAAATGAGTAGTTTTTGGCAAAAATCATATTGTGAAAATTGAGTTGAGATAGCACAATTAAGAGGGATTTGATTATGAAGGTTGATGTGATTGAGTTATTATAATGATGGAAGCCTTTTTTAAATAAAAAAAGCAGGTGTTCTCCTTCTCATTAATATAAGATTGTTACAATATTGTGCTAGGTTGATGTTGTACAACCCCTATCTAACAATTATAACTAATCTATCTAATTTATTCTTGAACACCTAGTTGACTCACATAGTGTGGAGTTTCAATCCAATTTCCTAATTGAGGTCCACATGTCATATCGGCAGTCTGCTACTCGATCATTCCAACCTTTGACATCATCGGGTTGCATCAGCTCCGTTGTTTTGTAGAGGCTTTTGTTGGATTTCTCCAATTTTTGGTGCATTGTCGCTGTAGTAGTTTCGAATGCATGTCCGTTTTGTTTTGAAGCAGTCTGGTACTGCGTGCCTCCATGATTTATTCATCTTTGGCTAAGTTCATCCCCACTAGATTGCAACAACTCTGTAGTTCTTGTTTGGAAGAACCTTTTTGGAGGTTGTTGGATTTCTCCAATCAGTAGTGAAAACTCACCTAAATCTCGCCGAAGTCACAAAATGACCAACGCACCTAGAAAATTAAAATGAGCATAGAAATTAATATTACTCTAAACCCTCCTTTCATCCTGGGAAGTCATGCTACTATGCAACTTCTCTATAACCCTTTAGCAAGTATCGTCTTAGGAGCATTGCCCTCCAGTCCTGTAGGTGTGGTGCTACGGATCGGCTAGAGCTCCGTTGTATGCCAGAAGACTATGTTCGACTAATACAAACTGCTACATAAAAACCCATTTTCAGTGGGGCAGAACATGTAACTTCCACCGACCATGCCCTATTTTGACTGTTGCCCACAATCTATCACCACTACTAACAAAGTAAGTCAACCACCTATTCTCATCATCTCTCCACCACGGTCACCACAAGGTTGTCGTGGCTACAACAGGATGCAACGAATATAGTAGGAAAATGAACTAATAAGTGGGATAGGGGTAGATTTTCAGTATTATGTAGGATGTGCTTTATACCTTAATTTCGGGAGGGGCGAGCTAGAGGGAGTCAGAAAAATGGTTCGGTATTGCGAACCACCGTTGACCGGCATGCCCGTCATTAACCGGTATGCCCGTCATTAACCGGCCGGTACTTACTTCGCCAAAAACCTGCGCCTAAGTCCGTCTTTACTCTCCGCCGGTCGAATGTTTTCGCCGGCGGATCTGGTCATTTTCCTTCACCGAGATCTGATACGCCGAGCATCCGCCGGTTATGCTTGGTTTTTCCCGCCGGGACACGCCGACCTTTGTCCTCCAGGAAATGACTGGATCTGACATGCCAGGCCTTTGTCCTCGGTCCTTGCTCCGCCGCTTGGCTCGGTCGCGAATCGGTGGTGGCTTGCCTAAGGACTTTGAGAGCAGACTTCGAACAAACTTCCCCTACTCAATCTACAACTACACTACAACTAGATAAAGGGAGATAACGAACAAAATGGAAAAATGGGAGGGGGGAAGCTGTCGGTCGGCTAGTGGCGGCAGAGGAAACCTCCCCAAGTCTTGGGTTTAAGTTGTCTTCTGGAGAGAGAAGGGAGCGTTTTGCTTATTGCTTGTGTTCAAAATAGATGAAAGTCGCATTCGATGGAAAACATAAACCCGAAAGACTAAACCATTAACCCTAAAGCCGAAAGCCTCTTTTAAAACATAAAAGTTGCATGATTATTCCCTTTTACTTGCAAATAGTTATTTTAAGAACCTTTTTGTTTGGTAAATAAACAAAATTATAATAATATTTAGGGAATTAGCCTTTTTGTCCCCTCCAAAAATGGTAAATATGTAAGAGAGCCAATGTTAAAAAATTAGACCAATATAGAAAGTGAGTCAATGTTAGTGAATCAAAGGGAGTAATTTTATTTTTTCGCCTGTCCTAACAAAAATGGTATAGTCTGAAAATTATCCAAAAATGACATTGTTAAATTTTTACAATGTCCTTTCAAACATTAATAACTTTCAGATTGAGTTTATTGCTTTCATAAAACATTTATACTTTTTTACAATCATTCTTTGCCAATCAGTTTGCATAAAAGAGATAGGTAAAAGTAAGAGTAAAGTGCCAAAATAACACTGACTTTAATCTGATAGTGCCAATATAACCCTGTAAAATCAGAAAGGGCCAAAATAATCCTAACTTTATGATGTACTATGTGCCAATATAATCCTGTGATGCATTGACTTTGATTTTCAACGAGAATTTTGACCGAAAATCTAGGAAATGACCATTTTGTCCCTAGATTAAAAAAGAAAAAAGAAAAAAGAAAAGATCAATCTAACTCTTTCTCTTCTTCCTCCGTGTTGTTTAAGAAAAATCACCACCACCAACCACCACCTCCGCCACCACATCACCACCTCCAGTGAATTCTTGTTCTTTCTTTCTTGAGTGAAGTGCGTTTTTAACCCAATGTTTTGGGCAAAAGTTTAGAAATGACCTTGTAAAATCTAAAATTGCAAAAATAACCATGGAAATCGTTGACCAAATTGTCAACAACCAATTTGGCCAGAAATTAGTGAAATGACCATAATACCCTCTAATTAAAATTTTTAAAAATAAAATAACATGAAAGGACAAGAATATCCCTCCCTCATTTCTTCTTCACTCAGCCTTACCTATCTCACCTATCTCACCTCTCTCACCCTCTCTCATTTCTTTTCACCCTCTCACCTTCTCTCTCTCTCTCCCTCTCCCTCCGCCTAACAACCATCAACGGTGACATTATTTCACTGTCGCTCAACCAAAGGAAGCGATGACCCCACCATGGCCTTATTTTCACCGGCGCCGGCGTGCTTTGTCTGTGATTTGAGTGGATTTGAGTAGATTCCAGCAGAGGTGAGCGGATCTAGGGTTTCTGGGTGGCAGGAGGGATTTGAGCGGAGCGGCTTTCTGTGACGCCGATGAAGGGAGGGATTTGAGCAGAGCTAGGGTTTCCGGGTGGTGTGGTGTGGTTTTGCGAGGCGGGGGCCGGTGGTGGAGTGGACATCAGTAATCGCGATGAGGTTTTTTTAAGGGATTTGAGCAACGCGGACGAATGGAGGGATTTGAGCGGAGCTAGGGTTTCTAGGTGGCATGGTGTGGTTCCGAGAGGTGGGGAGTGCGACAGAGTGGATTGAGGGGATGGATGCGAGCAGATTGAGGTAGAGGCTAGGGTTTCTGGGCTGGGGAGAAGTGGTGGTTGGGTGGCGGGGTGTGGCGTGGTTCTAAGAGGCAGGGCCGGCGACAGAGCGGATTGAGGTAGAGGCTAGGGCATATGGGATGGGGAGCGATTGTGGCTGGGAGGTGAGGCTGGTGGTTTCGGGTGGCAGGTGGTGGACGGAGGTTGGGAGGCGTGGTGGACGGAGAGACGGAGGGACGGAGACGAAGTGGATGAGGCATATGGGTGGAGGCACAGTGGCAGCGCCAGTGGAAGGTGGTGGCCATGGTGTGTTTGAAGTAGTAGTAGTCTAGGGGGGGTAGAATTGTCATTACAATTGTAGTTTTGAGTCTAGGGGTATTTTTGTCTTTTCATTATTAGTCAAATCCGGACTTACATCGGTTAAAGCCGGAAATTGGTCCAATAGGTAAAATTGCACATTTGACTAAAAGATAGGGTTATTTCTGCACTTTTTAATTTTACAAGGTCATTCTTGCACTTTCTCAATCTTATAGGGTTATTTTGAACTTTTTCCTTCTTTCTTTACAAAAAAAACCTCCTGCCACCCGCTTAAAACAAATCTCCGCCGTGCATGGGTCGCTGAATTTCTTCTTCTTCTTTACAGTCGACACACTGCCCCGGCTCGTGGGTCAGCGAATTTCATTGATTTTATCTCCCCAATTCCACCTCTCAATTTTGATCTAAAGGTGCTGGTGGCGGAGAGCTTGCGGAGGAAATGAGATGGCAGGGGGGAGGAGAGCGACCGGGGGGAGAGGGAATCCTAGCGCGAGCGGAGTGGATGAGGCGACGGGGAGAAGGCAAGTGGCAAAAATCCTAGCGGTGGGGAAATGTGGATCATTGGAGGTGGGGCGTGTATGAGGTGGGGGGGGGGGGAGACAGATCGACAACGGGAGATCTGGGTCGGGTGGCGAAGTGGCGGATCGATGGAGGTGGAGCTGGGCGGCTGGGATGGTTTTGCAGGGCTGGTGGAGGTGGTGAAATGGTGGCAACGATGGTGGCTGACGGAGGTGGCGGTGGCGGTGGCTGTGGCTAGCGACAATATGAGGGGTAAAATGGAAAAAAAAGCTGAAATGCCTAAGGGAAAATTTATCTTTTCTGGTTCACTCAATGGCCAAATAGGTGAGTTAGTGTCAGAATGTGGCCGAAATGTTATATTGGCACAAACCATCATATAGTTAGGGTTAATTTGACACTTTATGATTTTACAGGGTTATATTGGCACAAACTATCATATAGTTAGGGTTAGTTTGACACTTTGTGATTTTATAGGGTTATATTGGCACTTTCATCCTAAAGGTGGGGTTAGAAAAAAATTCAACCCTAAAAGTAATTTCGCCATTTTTATTGGGACGAAGGTACTCCCCCTGTCCCAACTTAAATTATCCACATACTTTATGAAACTATTCTCTATCAAATTTTGACCGCATATTTGAATAGATCTATAAGAAATAATATTATCATAAGTGATATTGTTGAATTCTTCGCAATAAGTAATTTCTAGAAAGTAACTTTTTATTTGCCGTTATTATACGTAATTAAACATATTAATGGTCAAATATGTGTCTCGAACAATGTGCAATGATTGAGGGGATAATTTATGCTGGGACGGAGGGAGTTGGGATGTAAACAAACCAAACCATTCGTGAAATGCTCTCAAACAGATCGAGCAAAAGCTCGACTCAAGCTAGACGAACACAAGCCGAGCTCGAGCTAGCACGATTATTAGGCGAGCTCGAGCTTCTTCATTCTTGTTCGGTAGGCTCGTCGAGCTTCACGAGCCTGTACCTATATAACTATATTATTTTTATATTTATAATTTTGTATAAATTAGGGGGTTGTATTGGCTTGTTCGAAGGTAACGAGCCAATCTCAAACTCGAATTCAATCGAGTTACAAACCGAGGTCGAGCAGAAATCGAGCACAAGATCGAAATAAATTTTCTGGGCTCAAACGAGCTCGAGCTTGGACACGGACAAAGTAATTTTTTTGAGCTCGAGATCGAGCACACCACTACTCGATTTTGGCTCGGTTCGTTTACACCCCTAGGAGGGAGTAGTATATTTTATAGCTCAAATCCGATATGATCTTCTAATAGAAATACTCAATGCTAACTCCATTCAAGTATAACTCTAAACAAGGTAAAATCAAATCTAATTATCAAGTTGGACACAATCCCTTCACCTGAAGAACTCGCGGCTATGTCTCTGAGCAGTTGCATCTTCATTTAACTTGTTCCTGTTCAACTCGCATCATGACCTGCAAATTTGGTTGGTGTAATCGAACTTACTTTTGTTAAAATAACTTTTGAATAAAGTTACCACAAACTTCAAGACTCTAAAGGGAAGGAGTCCTTCTTCTCCCTTTCCAGAAATCCTCTAAGATGCATTTCTTGAGAAATGTAGGAAAAACATAGCAAGATTGCACATAGTTCCCATTGATTGTCTTGAAAGAAACTACATATACACATTCCACGTCCGTGGTTAAGTAAATGTAATGGAGTCAATTAAACATTTTGATCTGCTAATGAATTTAAATATAATCAAGATTTCATTCGTAAGTTATCCAAAGGTTGAAAAGGTATCCAAAGGTTGAAAATGTAGTTATGAAGTATATTGAGGTGAAATGATGTGGTTGCATGCAAAATCACATTGATAGAACTGGACGGACTCTTCAAGATCAGCATAAGTATGCTCACATATGAGATCACGTATATAGGAACACATCTGATCAGGAGTGGATCTACATGGGGCTGGAGGGGGCTCCAGCCCCCGCTGAGACGAAAATTACGGGGAATTCGGGTAGTAAAAAAATTTTAAAAAAATTATCAGCCCCCTCAAATAATGAAAAAAAATGAGAAATTTTTTTACTGATAGATCAGCCTCCGCCACGTATGTATTTTGGCTCCGCCCCTGCATCTGATCTTGATGATGTTTGCTTTTGTGTTTCATGGGTGTTATATCTTGTGGGTAATAGCATCCTGCTCATATCAATTGTGTGGATTGTTTATGTGCTGGTACATGTATCCCTAACTTTGGAATGGAAGAATGGCATGCTTGTATATTTGGGGTAGAAGTCAAGTGTTACTTCTTTACAACCCGACATTCTGTTGAAATATTGCGACATTTTTTCTTATTTATGATATCACCAAACAAGTGCAGCTGCACAACTCCAACCACATGGTTGTTACCCTTTTTTTGGGAGATCGAACATTATCACTACTAATTCTATCGTATATAGCATGCTAAGAGAGTGAAAAGTGTTGCTAACAGGGGCGGAACCAGGGAGTGGCAAGGGGATGCTGACGCCACCCCTAAGATCCGCTGGCCCAAAAATTAGTGCTAAGCGCCGTCGGAATCCATGGTTCCGCCCCCCTACATGCACACGGTGGAATCCGACGAGGGCGAGCGGCGGCCGCGGTTGAACGTTGAAGAAGAAAACCTGATTTTCTTATTTTTTTTGTTTCCTCAATAATCAAAACAACGTCGTATTGATTAGTTAAACGACGTCGTTTGATTAGTTAAACGACGTCATTTCATTAGTTAAACGACGTCATTTCATTTTGCTGTGAGAAAAAAGAAGAATGGCCGATTGGACTGAAACCCAATTGGCCTGAAACCCAATTGGCCCAAACCCTACCCAATGTAACCCTAAATGCTACATTAATCAAGAGTGGCTTGTGTGCTTCTTTTCGCAGAAGAAGTGCAGAACGGCAGATCAGAAGGATTCCACCGCCACGCTGCTCTGCTGCTCCGCTGCCCGCCCCGCCACCCTTCCGTTCGTTGGAGCCATGTCACGCCGTCCGTCAGCCGCCGTTCGTCCGCCAGCCCCCTTGCCCGAGCTCCTAGTTCCGCCACTGGTTGCTAATACATACTCTTATCAAATAATCATGTCCCAAGTAGAGAGAGATATATAGGTTTAGTTTTTACAAATTCGCATACATGGCAGCAGCAAGAGAAGCTTCCCCGGTCTCGTCACCAAATAAGCCAACAACATGAGACTGATGCATAGATGAACAAAATAGTGATCCATATAATACCACATAATTCATAATTTCCTATAAGCTTGGATTACCTACCATTATCAGGCAAATATAACATCCACTTCAATGTTGACAATAAGCTACAATACTCTGAAGGTACTGGTACTGTACTTTGGGCAATCTAGTTTTGAGATATGATTGTTGGTAAAAGATGTAGAGTAACAACTTCAAGACACTTCCTATAGAACTGTTCAATAAAATGCCCCTACAGGGGGGATAAGGCTAAGTGGAGTGAAACGGGTTTTCCATGAGATGGGAAATGAAAACTATATGCCCCGGACGAAGTTTGTGGATAAGTGATTGTCTGACAACGAGCAAGGAAAATCCATCTTTTTGTTAAACAGGATGTGTTGAAATCATAATTCATTAGATACTTTTTATGAATGTCAACCAAGTGTCGTAAGTAAATTGCTCCTTGTTGTTCAATCATATCAAATCGATCATAACCACTGCCTACATTCTCGGAAATTGTGCACCACAAATAGGAACTAATAAAGAGACCCGAGATTCAGTAGAAAGACATTACGATCTCTTGCAAAAAAAAAGATATCCAATTGCTACCAAGATAACTCCAAGTTCCAACGATTAGCAATGCTAATGAACTTAAAAAAGGATAAATGGCCAACAAAAATTACTTATTTTGTGACACCCCGTTATAAGTTCTATCCATATATGTTCTGATTTCAAACTCATACTTGATTCGATTAAATTAAATTTAATTTAGAGCATACCTCAAATTGATTTGAATTTACTTTTTTTGTTTCCCAAATAACTGTCATCAACTAGCACTAGACCCTTTACAAGTAAGTGAAGTAAGTCATCAAATTGAAATTGGTTAGAGCTAAAATCATAAGATACCGCTTAATAATTATATGATCCATAGATATATTATCCCGATATAGATAAAGATCCATGGGCTTTCCCTTTCAGCCATTCGGCGTCCTGATCAATTTGAAAACAACAAGAATTCATATACTTAGACTCATACATCATGCAGGCGTTAGAATTATTTCTTTTATCTTTATATGTGCAAAAAATTATGTGGTATACTAAATTCAATTAAATAAAGACCTGTGTTATGATACAAATCCTAGTTCTGAAGTATTGAAAAAAGAAGAAGGAAGAACTTAGGCCCACCGATCTAAATAATCTTATTTTTTTGAACATGAAGAGATAAAGAAGCCATTGTAATTGACTGAAATACTAGGCCTACTAAAGGCACAAAAATAGAAGGAAAGCGGAAAGTTGTCATAAAATGGGTGTCTCAATTTATTATTTATTATTTGTATCTGTTATTGTTTATTTATAAATAAAAATATCTTATACTATTATAATTTAGAATTTGTGAGGGAAGACATAGTGTGTATTTTTCGTTGGGGATTCCCTGGAAAAAATCATCGCATATTCCTCTGATTCCTTCTAAAAGATACTCAATCGATTCAAATAGAATTTAAAGAGGATATTTATGCTCATCTTGTTCTTTATATGGACATCCGTGGACAGGGGGTCCATTCCTTTAACTCTTACTGATGATTATTTGATTCCACGAGAAATTGAGCAAAAGACTGCTGAATTGGCCTATTTATTCTGTGTACCGCTTGAAGTATTTTAATAAATCCGTGGAAGAGAGAGGTCTTTCTCAATGGGAGATAAAAATGAAATGAAAAGAATTTTCCTTTTTCACTAACATAAAAAAATTTAGGTGTGAATTCTCATTCGAGCCAAAGCATAGGGAACAACCATAAAATGAAACTTTTATTTTGTGGTTCTTTATACATATGAAAATTCACATGAAATTTAATTTAAACGCGTAAGAAATATAAAAAATCATATATCAAACCATTTCGATATAACAAAATTTATTATTTTTTTGTTAAGTTTAATAATTGTTGAAAAATTACTCCAGTTAATTCCATCTTGTATTTTTTTCAATTGATGTTTCTTTGTATCCTTTATTTTGTGTTCCTTAAAGCAATCCAAAAAGAACAATCCAATCTCATCACTAGACAATTTTAGTGGCCAATTTTTTTCTAGAATTGATTTAAAATTTCTTTCAATTTGTATCTGTTCCAAATTTTAATTAACGTAAAAAATTCTTTTTTTCTTCATTCATACGTATTTCATACATTCTAGTCGAGATATGGAGTTGGGTAAAATTTCATGTGATTAAGTAAATAGAACATAAATTCCATCATTCCAAGATCATTTCTAAAAAATTGGTCAATAGTGGAATTTTTTTTTATAAATGTGAAATTTAAAATTCTAGAAGATGGAAACGAGGGAATGTCTATAATACCTGAAATGAGTTGCTAGCTAAAGATATTCGTATCAAGTCTAAGGTTGACAAGGAGACTTCTCCACTCCTTACGCCCTCTGTTTTTGCTGTCCCACATCGGTCTATGAGTGTCAAATCCGGCGCATGGGTCCTTTCTGATGAGTGTGCTTTCTGCAAATAGAAGAGACATTGGAAGATTCAGTGTCCAGTGTTGTTACGCAGTAGTACCCCGAAACAATGACCTCCACATTGACCACATGGTGCTTTCAGTCTTTTGTTTCATCATCCCCTCATTTGTCTCTCCCATTGTCACGACTGATGGAAATTCTATACCATTGGAGGGTGTTGGTTTTTCTGTCACACCTCATGTCTCTCTTAATCATGTTTATTATCTACATAGTCTTGCCCTAAACCTATGCTCGATTGGTCAATTGTGTGATTCCATTTTAAATGTGTCATTTTTGGATTCCTCTTGTTTTATTCAGGATCGTCAATCTCAGATGGTGATTGGGACAGGCCATAGGCAGGGGAGACTCTATGTGTTGGATGAGCTTAAATTATCAGATGTTGCTACTTCAAGTGTTGATTTGTCATCCTTTCGTTTGAGTCATTCGTCCTTACTTTTTTTTTGTGGAATTATCGTTTAGGTCATGTTTCTGCATCTCGCTTAAGTTTTTAGCCTCTGTGGTAGTTTTAGGATAATTGAGCTCTCATAATATTTTTTATTGTAGTGGTTGTAAAATTGCAAAATTTTCTGCCTTGCCTTTTATTAACAGTATTTCCTCATCTCTTACTCCCTTTGACCTTGTGCATTTTGATGTTTGAGGACCCTCTCTCGAGTCTACGAAATGAGGTTCTAGATATTATATTTTGTTTATTGAAGATTTTACTCTTTATACTTGGGTTTATGTTACGAAGCATATATATGATTTTTTTGGACATCTATCGTGACTTTAGAGCTCTTATAATGACACATCATTCTGCTATCATCAACTGTTTTAGATGTGATTTGGGGGAGGGGGTGAGTACGCCTCTAATGATTTTTTTGTCAACTCCTTTCCTATGATGGAACCATCCACTAGACCTCTTCTACATATACTCCTCAGTGGAACGGTGTTATCGAAAGGAAACATCGTCACCTTGTTGAGACAACTCGTTCCTTCTTATTGTCAGCTGATGTTCCTAAGAAATTTTGAGGGGAATCCATTCACACAGAAGTCTATGTCATCAATAGAATTCAAACCTCTCACAATTCAGGTCTATTATCTTTTGAGAAACTGAATGGACACGCTCTTGATTCTTCTTCGTTGCCTTTTTTTGGCTCAACTTGTTTTATTACCTGACCTCATGTTGAGCGTTATAAGCTATCTCATTAATCTATTTTGCGTGTCTTTTTGGGTTATCGTAGTGGTCAAAAGGGATGTCGTTTTTTGATCCAGTTAGTCAGAAACTACATGTCTCTCGTCACATTGTGTTTTTATAACATATTCTATTTTACTCTGTTCCTGCTAGTTCACATCATTTGAATCAGTTAGATTTCATTTGCAATGATCCCTTTGATACTACTACCGATGAGGTTCCACCAGCTGAGTATGATACTATGTCTTTTGAGGCAAGTACTGCATTGCCATCCCCTCTTACATTGCCTTCTACATCCACTCAATCATCTTCAGATTGTGAACAATCCTCCAATTCGTAACTCCACTCCTTCTCGTAAGTCTACTCAAAAGCTTGGTTTTACTTATTCTTCACATTCTCCTTCCTTTGCATCCTTTCTCATCTCTATCCATTCTTTGCCTGAGACTCTTTCCTATAGAGATGCAATCTATGATCCACTATGGAAGGCTGTTATGGCTGACGAAATCATTGCTTTGCATCAGGCTCACATATGAGATTTGGTACCTTTGCCTTTTTGAAAGCATACTATTGGCCCTTGTTGGGTTTATAAGATTAAAACCAAATCTGATGGATCCGTTGAGCGATACAAGGCTCGTCTTGTTGCAAAGGGTTATTCACAGGAATATGACATGGACTGTGATGAGACTTTTGCTTCTGTTTCCAAGATGACCACCATTTGTAATATGATTGCAGTTGCTTATGTTTATCAGTGGAAGATATCACAAATATATGTTAAGAATGCGTTCTCGTATGGTGATCTTCACAAAGAGGTTTATATGATACCTTCTTCTAGTGTAGTGCATGAGCCTGAGCATGTCTGTAGACTTCACAAATCTCTTTATGGTATCAAATAGGATCCCAGAGTTTGGTTTGAGAAGTTCTCCACTGTAATCACCTCTCTAAGCTTTAGTCCCAGCTCCCATGATTCTGCTTTGTTCGTAAAACATACAAGGGTCACATTATCCTTTCTTTGTATGTTGATGATATTATTATCACCGGTGTTGATTGTGATGGAATTGAGTTGTTGAGGTTTGACTTGGTTCATTGTTTTTCTATGAACACTTGGGTTTACTTTGTTGTTTTTTGGGTATTAAGGTGGTCTCTTCTTCAAAGGGTTATCTTTTATCTCGGTCAAAGTATGTATCAAACCTCTTTGAGCAAGCATGTTTTACAGATAATATGACAATTGATACTCATCTTGAAACCAATGCTCGCTATTCTCCATCAAATGGGTCTCCTCTGTCACATCCCACCTTATACCGTACTGTAGTAGGCAATTTGGTTTATCTCACATTTACTCCTCCGGATATTGCGCATGTTGTCTATGTGGTTAGTGAGTTTGTCACTACCCCTAATTCAGTTCATTGGGCTGTTGTCCTTCGCATTCTCATATATCTTCGAGACACTCAGTTTTGTAGTCTTCTATTTCCTTCATCATCATCGTTGGAGTTGTGTGCATATATGATGCCGATTGGGTTGGTGATCCTGAGGATCGCAAGTTCACCACTGGATTTTGTATCTTTCTTGGTGACTCACTCATTTTTTTGGACGAGTAAGAAATAGGATGTCATTTCTCGCTCCTCTACAGAAGCTAAGTGTCGTGGCATGGCATCAACCATCACTGAGATTATTTGGTTGCGCTGGTTACTTTCTGATCTTGGAATCAAGTTTACTCGTCCCACACCTCTACATTGTGATAATAATAGTGCTATTCACATTGCACGTAATTAAGTCTTTCATGAGTGAACCAAACACATTGAGATTGATTATCACTTCACATGCTATCATTTACAGCTTGGTACTAACTCCCTGCAGTTTGTTCCATCTTCTTTCCAGATTACTGATTTGTTCACGAAAACTCAATTCGTTGCACACTTTCATTTCTTATCTGATAAACTCTCAATGCTTATTATTGTAGTATCGTGAGTTTGGGAGGGGATGTTAACATATAATTGTATAAAGATAGTTTAGTTTTTTTTATTGTAGTGTGTTTTATCATTTACATAGTTTTCTTCTATTCTTTGTAACTTAACAATTTATCATTTTTTTGTGAATTAGCCCTGGTTTAGTGGTAATTCACACTTTCGGGTTCAACACACCCCCATTAAGAACGGTGAATATTAGAGCAATTTCTTGATGAGATTTAGCAGCATGAGGCCATGGGCAATGGTAGAGACCGCTAGCGGTCTCTTACCAATTAAATATATTATTTTTCTCAATCTCTCTCTTCCACCTAACACTAAG
>JAULKM010013654.1:0-30854 GCA_032355605.1 Rubia tinctorum
CCTCCTTCAGTATCTAAAATAAGGGAGAAATACAAAATTATGGAAACTATTGGGCATTAAACTGATGAGTCACACTAAGTGGACGTTTGGTTGCATGTAAGAAACTAAATCATTCAGGAAGTTCTATTTTCTCCACAATAAAATTTCACAAGGAGTTAAAACTATGTTTGGTTGTGTATGGAGAGTTGAATTTTCCATGGAATTTCTATTTATCTAGGGGTACCTCGGTAAATAACTTATTTTTTTGTGGGAATTGAAATTCTTCAGAAGTGTGGGTTCCATTTGTCGTCAGCACAAGAACTTTTTAAATTTCCACATTCTGTGAGTTTTGACTTCCATGAATTCCGATGTCTACCAAAGACCTAAGAATTTACGAAGAAGAATAGATTTAAAACATTTAAGCCGATGATCAATTTAGGTGTATTCTGAAGATTCTATACGCTAATAAGAAATTTGTGTGAAAAGGTTGGACAATAAATCCATGTTGACCTCAATTGGACCAAAACCTTTTTGGAAAAAAGAAAAAAAAGATTGTATGAAAATTATGAAGAGAGAACATTGGTCTTCTGTATTGGCCTTGAAAAAGCATATGATCAGAGTCATTAAGTGGCGGCAGTTATTTTAGAGGAAAATGATATAGTTGGGCTATTTATAAATTTATAAATAACATAAATTAAATTTATGCTTTAATCATATGCTATGAGTTATGATGTGGCTCTTTATTTAAGCTTTACAATTTGATCATTTGGGTTGAAACCATGCGACTTTGATTTTAAAGTTCTTTTGCAACATATTTACTAAAATATTCTACTTTTATAACTTTTGGATGTACATATTTAAAGATATTATAATAATTACATGCAGTATAGTAAACTAAGGTAGGAGGCTTAAGTAGGTATAGAGGGAGTTTTGAAAATTTTAATGGTAAGTATGAAAGTTTAACTTGTGTAGGAACACTCTAGGTAGATTATCATATAATTTTCAAACCATTTCGGCTTGCATCACTAATTCATTTTGAGCCTTTACCGTCTTCTTTCGGTAATGAAGTGGCCAGCAATCGTTTGCAAGAAGTGATTTTCGAGTGGTATGCTATTTACATATGCTCTTTGATGGAACACGTGAAGAAAACATAGATTTTTTTGAAACAAATCATGATATATTTGTGTTGACACTTGAAATAGTACAAGTTATAGTAAATAGTAACAATGAGCAAACTCAATATAAAAGAGTTAATTATGAAAAATAACAATCAGGAAAAGCATTTGATGCAAGGGAGAATTGATAATGATGTGACATACGATTCAAAGGTTCAATTTGGATGAAACAAATGACAAGCGCATCATGTACACTTGGTAATAATAAAGTATTGCTACAAAGAAAAAGGCATGCTTCTTAAAATAGTCAGAGCTGTTGTTACACTTGAATTGTTAGATGAGAATGTATGATTTTTCGGTGGATGTGGATATACTCGACTGGATAGTGATGATTTTAAAATGGAAATGTTTGAAGAGAATGTAAGATTTTTAGGGTGGATATATGGATATACTCATTGGATTGAATATGTTATGAATTGATAATATGAAAAAAAGAGACATCTAAGTATGATTGCTCGTCACCTTGGATTATGTGACAGCTATATCGCTCGACACCTTCAATTGATGCCTTCATACTGACAGAGCTACCAAAACCATTGGACTCTAGACAAACCTAAACAAATTCTATCAACTGAATCCTATTGCATCATGTGATATGGAAGTCACAAAGGTATTGCATCATGTGATATGGAAGTCACAAAGGTGAAGTAGAAAGATGATTACATGCTTTAATCCCTACAAAATAAGTACTAGTTTTGCCTGGGATGTTTGATGTTTAAGGACTAGATGTCTTAGAATAAGATGATCAATGAAATACTTGATAAAAGTTTTGGAAGACACGAAGTGTACATATAGTGAAGAAAAGCTCGGGATTGATGGGGATTCTAAAACTTGCTCAGGGTGAAGAGGCCTCAAGCTCAGTTGCTTTGAAGTAGTAAAATGTTGGAGAGATGAGTTACTTTGAGAAATTAAGGTATATAAGAAAATTGGAAAGATATCAAGAGTGATGAGACTTCGATCTGTGGGTTTGGAATTTTTGCTTGTGGTCTGAAAGATACGCTACTACAGAATCTTCGTTCTTTCAATTGCTAGGGATCACTCTTTTGCTTTCTAATTCGGTCTTTATGTTTGAGCTGATTTTTAGTTCTTTTGTTTGGCCTTAGCTTCAAGCTGCAGAGTTCTCGAAGTGTGCAACTAACTTTAAGCCAAATGCGAGGGGATCTATATAGGGCTATAAAATGCCCTTCTTGGTTTTGCAAAAGTTCGAGTCTGGATGTCCAATAGTCGAACATGGAAGTTGGTGTACATGACTCTAACGCTAATTATCATGTTAGTTCGTTGATCAACGCATTTTGCCCACATACTTGTTTAGCGGCTAGGTTGGTCCTCATTTTGATGAACACCTCATATCTAGTTACTCATGCCTTTTGTATCGTTCTTTTAGATGATGAATTTTTTTTTGAGGCCCTTAACATGTCCTAATTATGCTGAACTTAATCCGACTTCTGTGCTGGAGGGTTTTCTAATTTTACGTGAAAATTTAGGACAATGGTGGGCACTAAACTATTACTATTGTGTACCTTTAGCTATCGATTTAATAAAAAAAATCATGTATATCTTTGTTAGATTTGGATGTTAAATGAGCACCCAACCAATCCATGTGTCGTTAAAGAATAAAGGGTAAAATGCTTGTATGACTCCCAATGTTCTTGTGAGTGCAGATATATCCCTCGAAATTTCGAAAGTGCCTTTATACCCATCATCAGCATTGACTTGAAGACTAATAACCCTATCGGAGATCAGTGCTGATTTGAGATTTTCTAGCGTTGACTTAGGATGAAAAGATAAAATCGGCCCTTAATTAAGTTTTTGATTATTTTGTTTGTCTTCATCACTCTTAAATCCCAGCCTCACCTCATCACCCTCGAATCTCAACCTCAACCTCTATCACTCTTGAATCTCGGTCTCGCCTCCACCACTTGTCTCCGACCACACAGCCTCCAGTCTCTACCTTCTCCACCACATTGCCAACCACTACATCCAAATTTTCGTATTGCACATCCACAAATAAATCCTCCCACCACACTGCACAATCATCACAAAGCTCTCGAAAAACTTTTGGATTCTATTGGAAAGGGAAAACATACAAAACAACGTATTATCGAGTAGTAGTCTACAAAAGGACACTCGAAATCATACAGCTAATGATGGCAATTTTTTAGATCCACCATCCATTAAAAATACCAACTATAACGGTTCGTTAAGTTCAGACTCAAACTTTAACTCCACCTCTAGCCTCGGTAATGGCAGTTAATGACATTTGTTCGTTCTCCTTATCCTAAGCATTAATAGATTCATGGGACACATTAGACGCATGGCGGTTTACTTTTCTTCCCCCAATGTGCTCAACACCTTTTCCAATCTCTTCTTTTCAGTAGAATCTCTCTGCCTATTTTACCAACTTTCTGTTTAGCGAATTCCTCCCAGCTGCTCTTGCCATCGTGTGTGGCTGCGTAACTCTTCTTGTTTTTGCCCTTGCCTTTATCTCTTTGCCAAGCCTATCTCCCACATCCTCTTCTTGGCCACACCGTCTTCTGCATGAAGTTTGAATTTCCAGTTTCCCTTGATGCAAATTCAAAGTTAATTTAAAAGGGGCATTGAATTCAAAGTCAAAAATCATGTTAAAGGGGCTTGGAACTTGGAAAAATTTGTGTGGTTAGAGGGGCTTAGGACATGGACAAAATTAAGAGGATACTGGACATGGCAATTTGTGTTCAAAGTCTTGACATCGGTGGTGAGGTGGTGGCGGGGAATGGCAGAACGGTAGTGCAACAGTGTTCCCCATTCTTTCTAAGGCGAATTATATGGTATATTTATGTGTTGTGTATTTCAAATTATAAATATGCGTTTTCTCTTATGTGAGATTGTGCATTATTATAATTTAATTGTGATTACTATATAAATACTGAATGCACAAATAATAGTATTGAAATGCACCTTCATGGTACTCCATGGATAGGGTATAAGAATTGTCTTTCTACCTCCAAAACGATGATTTTGATTGCTATTGAGCTATGGTGTTGTGATTAGGGATTGGGAGACAAGATGTTTGGATAGGGAGTGCGACAATGTTTGGAGAGGAAATTTGGCATTTTGTTGGGGGTGAATGGGACATTTTGTGTGTGACTCATTTTTTTTATTTTATTTAGAGAGTATTTTAGTCCTTTTATTTGGTACCGGGGAACACTCAACCAAGTTATCAGATGAGTACAGGGTTACATTAGCACTTTGGAAAAAAAATTTAGGTTACTTTTCACTATTCAAAGAAATGATGGTTATATTAGCACTTTTTTCAAGAATAAATTTGTCATGTCAGTTACCTTCCTAAACATTTCCACCTTCAAAATAGCTATCAAGCCACCGCCACCTCTAAAACAACATTATCAATATCGTTGCCGATGACTCCATTATACCACAACCACAATCTCAACCTCTTGATGACACGATTTGTGGTAAGGGTCGGACAATAACATTTTTGTTTTACATTATCAATGTTGATTGCAATTTGAATGCCATTGTCTGGTGCGGAGAAGCAAACACTGCTCACCCGAAAACAGCTACTCCACAACAATCATCAGTTGAACTTCTCCTATATTGAAAAAACTGTCACCTACCAGGTGGTTTGGTCATTACATGGATAACTAGCGATTAGTTTTTTTAAGTTGGCTCCACTCAACTACCTTGAGGTGTGTTTGGCTCATGTCTCATGTTTAGAATTTCATGGGGCGTTGTTTGGCTGCCTTATCCTCCATCCAATTTAACCCTAAGCTAACGGTTGACCAACCTTTAGGTGTCGAGTCGTTGATTGAATGCGCCAAAAAATGGACAATATAGTTGAGAATTTGAATTGGAAAAGGATTTAGGGTACCATCATAACTTTTACATTATGCGGTACCCTAGCTATATGCGGTACCCTAACTTTACTGTGGACTTCATATGGTAAGGATTTAGGGTACCATCATAACATAAGCAAACATTCGGTTTATCTTTGCCACAGAGAAGAGATCATCTCTGTATACGTATGGAAATTTTTTTTCATCGTGACATAAGCCGATTGCGACCCACTCTATAGTTAATAAAACACCCATCCCCAATAAACATAAAAAGGATTAAATATTTTCTAAATCATTACAACTTGGATAACAAAAGATTACATAAAATACCAAAACAAGCTACAATAGCTAATGGCTCATCCCCTCCACTATTAGCATGTGTAGGTAAGCTTCATCTCGTGTGGAACCAGCAGCTTTCATACGATGCATGTGCTTCACACAAAAAGACTTATGATTAATAATTGGTCAACCTTATGAGATTCCTAGCTGCATACTCATTAGATATACAAAATGGGCATAAGTTCCTACGTCCCGCTTCAAATCAGTTACTTCTTAGTCCAACCAGCAAACACGATCTTTCAAATACCCCTCATGGATAGGTCTTACGATGAAGCTCACCAATCTCAACATTAATTTTAGTATTAACTTTGCATTAACCCTTAGTATTCCCTCCAATTCTTGACACCTTCCCATTTACCGGACATAACAAACTTCTCTAGCATCAAGTTGACCCTCTAGTTTCTCATATATCTTTGGAAGCCGAACCGAAAAATTGCATTCTTCATCATAACGTACACTCTAGACTTGCGCCTCAGTCGTCTGGAATTCAACCTCTAATTTCCCCCTCCGATGAGCGATATCATCAATATGATCAACCTGCTTTGAAAAAATATCTTCCAATCTATCACTTTCTCGATATTTTTGAGTTAAGCAATTTTGCTTCTCATCTTCATGTTGCATAATAGCTGCTAGCTCTCTCTTTAGCCTTTGAATGTGAAACCCATGCTCAAATAGATGAGCATCATAATCGTGCAAAAATGAAAAATTATGTCGCAGTTGCAGTTTTCACCCTGAAATAGTACCAACATTTTTAGGAAACATATTCTATACCCAAAGCCCTCACACATTCCTCAACCTTAGTAGTTATCACTGAGTCATTAAGAGCCCCATTGACTCTGTTCAGATCCAACATACATAAAGTAATCGCATTAGTTAAATCAGTATAAGATTCATCTGCACGAGGAACATTCTTAGGACCCGTTTGAGGTAACTCAATATACAAAACCAATGCTCTAGGATGAAGACGGGCTGCAAAGTCATGTGCAAATGATTCCCCTACCTATATACCATAAACAAAAAAATAAGGATAGATCTAAATAAGAGTAATAATATTGATTTTCTGAGGTTAAATAGAAATCTAACCAAAACTAAGGATAACAATCTACAATACCTTAGAATAACAGAATATATCCTCTTCAATAGACTTATCACCAAAACCAACACTTCGTTGTTCAGCCTCAATAGTTTTGGAAGCAGTTCCATCGCATGGTGCACAATTAACCCTACAAGGAGTACAAAGAATCCAACCTGGTCAATATCGCATCTCTCCAACTCCACTAAATTAGGAAGTGAACCCATTTCCCCAAGTACCCTAATCAGTCGGAAGTTTTCACCCTCAACCTGCAGAATTTGGAGAAACCAATCATCAACAATAACCTTAGATCTTTCTAACCCCTATTCCAAAACATGTGTCTCACTTAAACTAGTGACCTCTAACTCAAGGTTTTGCTCAAGAAGCCGAAGTGAAGCCTCACATCGTCCAACCTCAGCGATTTTAGCACACACATATATATATATATACACACCCATAAGTTTGTTAACCAATACAAATGGATAGCCTGGACAAGCAGGGCCACTTTCTTTTAGAGCCCTAATCTAACATAGTGATACAATAATACCATCTTTCTCCTTACAAACGACATCACTCAAACTATCTATCTCATATTTTGATCTAATGTCGATTAACGCCCTCGGCGAATCTATCGATCCCAATCGCCTTGTGAATTTCTTCACTTTGCCAGCTCGCTCAACAAGTTGAGTGGCTCTAGCTAACGCCTCTCCAACCTATACCATTATACTAAAGTTGAGAGCATAGGATTCAAATCCCAAAACAGTTACTTAGGAAGCCAACATAAAAAAAAGCATCAGTCGTAGTCAAATCATGGGAGGTCTTGATCGTTGAAACGGTCACGGTGTCCTGCATTTTCATCAACTTCAAAGGACCCTTGATAGATATCTCTTCTATATCAATCTTACGCTTAGTACCTTCATGATTTCCCCTTAAACGATTGGCTTCATGACAAATAACAGATGTGCTCGCATCTTGATCACAAGACCGCGGTTTTGTGAAGACACAAAACCTTGCGACTGCAAAACACATAAACCTCAATGACATTGGTGTGAATTAACAAATTTTAAACGGATATATATCTTGTGAGCCAATAAGACGTCTTATTTCTACAATGGACTCATTCCATAGTGGCATTGTTCCTTGATCAAAACATCTCATATATAGGAATTTATCTTCCCAATCTCCATAATTATCACGAGAAATCTTTACAATTCAGTAACTGCCTTAAAAGATATCAAAGGCCTATCCATATCCATTTCATGTAACCTATAGTAAGCACTTAATAATAACACGTTGTAATAAATAGCAATTTCACGATATAATATTTCAAAATCAATCTAAATCTCCAAAATGCTCATAAAATAATCTACCACGATAAATTATACTGCAACTAGCATGAATATACATTAAACATATTAAGTGGTGGCCTCAACATGACTCTCTAGTAGGACTAATAAAATCTCACATGAAGGTAAATAAAATGATACTTTTTAAATCAAATCTAAATCATCCAAAAAATAGAACACTATTGCAACGAGACATTTTTCAAATACTTAACAGCTAGCACACTATTGATAGGTTAGGTATTTAACCACCTTTATATTTGAAAAATCACCCTAATTCTATGTCTACTAATAATAAGCTCTAAAAAAGGTAAATTTTGAGTGCCATTTTTCAAAATTTGTTTTGTTTTCATGAATTAGTCAAATTCTATGTTTTGAGTGCTTGGTATAAAACCATCATTGAAGAAGGATATTCGAAACAATGGTAGTTGATAGAATATCACTCGGGAGGGTGGTAGTAGATACAAGACCAATTTGTAATGTGGTAGAATAGTGCTTTGATTAGAAGAAAAGAGGAGAAGAAATGATCTAGGTTTGAAGCAAGAAGTGCAACAAGTTCATATGGCACAGAACGTGCGACTCGGAAGTCACTTCAATGCTTGAAGAAGTCCCAGGAAATGGACCGTGTAATTTTGCAGGGTCTGTACACTCTATGGACAATACATGAGTTACGAGCAATTGAGTCTGTAATTTCATAATCATGTTGGGGTTAGGGATGACAATGGGGCATTGTTTTGTGGATGTCCGCCCGCATCTGCTATATGAGGCAGACACGAAGGTTGTTTTGATGAGGGTGGTGCGAATATGGATATGAAAATGATAGATAGTGGGTCGGACGTGGGCTTTAGCTCACACTCGCCCATTCTCACACTGCTCTACCGAACTTGCTATGTATCCACAAATTTAATATATAATAAATTACTATCCCGTCTCACGAAAAATGATATGTTTTCAATTTTTGCCCTTCCCAACCAAAGTGACATACTTTCAAATTACTCATAATGGCAAAGAACATGTTTTATTCTTACATTGTCTTTTTTTTAAATTTTTTTTAAAGACTTTGATGAGTCAACTGATTTCTCAAAAAATATATATTTTTTCAGAATTATTCTTTGCCATTTCAACTATCTTAAAACTTTGGTCTAAAAGCAAATATGCCATTTCATCCGGGATGGAGGGAGTGTTATTTAACCATAATGCATATATCTTACCGATAATATTTTTATGTAAAAGTTAACTATATTGAAATGGATTTTAGGCGCTTTTAGAAATATAAATGGGGAGAGCACAATTGGGTTGAAGTGGGTGATAGGGCAGACGTGTATTTTATATAATGCCCAATGGAATGGGGTGTTTTTAATGTTCTATCCACCATGGGTGATAGAGTATGAAAATTTTAGGTGAGCATGGGTAAGGAGGGATCATAATCCGCATCTTCCCCGCCCTATTGCCAACCCTAGTTAAGGTCGTAGATGATGTGGTATGAACTCCTTGAATAATAGTGGGGACCCTTTCTAGCGTTGAATGCTGGGCTGCTTTTTCCAACAAGAATCTATTGGATTTGATATGGATTAAAGCTCTGATCAATACTTTCTTTTATTACTACTTACCTGGGCTGATCCATCCCTTAACTATTTATAGGCTATTTCGTCCTATATTCTAGGTGCTATGCCCCTACGTGGGACTTGTCCATCAAAGGCACCGTGGTAGCTGTGGTAGGCTACAATTCTTAAATCATGGTTATCGTGATGGCTTTATGGGGCCGTGGCTTGATAAGCATTTTACGCATTGCTTGTTTGGGTAAAGTTGCAAGGTGCTTCCCTCGATTCCTTGGTATGGGCGCCTTGCTCATGCTCTGCGCAACTTCGTAGGTAGCACACATACCTTACCCATATTATAAGTTCCCCCAGTCGCGGAGGGTCGAGGGTTTAATTTAGTATAAGTCAGGTTGAAGGCAAAGAGATGTTTAAGAAAGTGCGTGCGTTGCCACAGGGTGAACTTAGCACTTGCTCAATATGTGTGGCGACTAGAATCATTATAGGAGCACTATAACCTAGATGTTTGATTTTCTCAAAATGCTGGCTGTCTGATGTTTTTTTGGTTTCTGTGCATGGCGTGTCATTCACAATGGCTGTATTGGTTACGTGTATAGATAAGTAGGCATGCCTCTATATAAATGGGCTGGGGCTTTAAATGTGAATTATCTTTGCTTCCTTTGTACTAGAGCTATTGGTTTTAGATTTTGGTGCTATGTTGCTTATGTCTTGTCCCTCCAAGTACTTGGGGGTATTTTTGTCGGTTTGTGCAGGCAATGTCTTTCAACGACTTGGCGGGTTTTGCTCTGTTAATCTTTCGAATTATATATATATATTACAGATATGTGCCTTTCTAGAATTGTATTTTCCGGGCTTGTCACTGCTCATTGAAGTAAGGTAGGACCTAAGGTTGTGAGTAAGACAACTATTGGCTCACCACCTGTGGTTATATCGGTGGCTGTGGCCAAGACAACTGATAAATTGTCCACCTCTAGGCCTTCACCTCATAGCTTAGATGGTGACCATAAACGAAGATTGCCTTTAATTGGAGTTGATGGGACTATTTTCTCCCATTCGAGGGGGCTAAAGAGTCTCCGAAGTAAAAAAATGGACTGTCCACCGTTCTGGGGGGGGGATACAACCATCTCCATGTCTTGTGGCTAGATAGTGTCTCCACCTCATTCCTTTGTATGCTAATGAGTTGTGATGTGTTGATGTTTTAATGTTGTGTCGTGGTAGCGAGTGTTGTTGTGCTCCCGATTTTCTTGGATGTCGATCATTTGTTTCTCTCTGGGGCATGTGCATCCCTTGAGAGCTTGAATCTACAATTAGGAAGATGGATAGTCACGAGGCTGTGCTTGAGGGGATTGTGATCGGCTTTGTTTGATAAGGTGGTGTTGCGACAAGAGAAGGTCGCGTGTTTGATGGTTTCAAGCTTTAATGCTCCTAGGTATGCGAGAGCATTGGTTCACCAAGTCCTGAAGACTCGGGGTTTATTTAACTTTGTTGCTGAGATTGCGTATGTGATCTTGGGAGGTATCTTGGTTACAAGCGAGTGCGATCTTCTAGTCCCGGGTGTGTACGCAATCCTCCTCTTATGTTAGACATAGAGTGGGTTCTTAACTAGCGTCAACATGAGGTTGACCATTTATTCCAAGTGAATGTGGATGAAGCTAGATGCTCATTTCTGCTGCTTGAATACTTGGAGGGTTTGACCAATCTTGTTAAGAATCTCCTTACGAAGATCCTGTTTGTATAATGATTAGAGGTACTCATCAACGGGTGGATCGAAACACCTTTTTTTGTGAAGAAGATACAATTGAATTCTTGTTGATGAACACAACTCGAAACTTGGTGACAAGGCCAATCACACTCCAAGCACCACTTGCACATTTAACACAAAGAACTACAAGTTCAAAGCACCAAATCGAAAAATTAACCTACGGGTTTAAAATCTTGATTAAAGAACTAGTTTGAACTCAAAATATGATATGTTTAATTGATAATAGGTGGGCAAAAATGTGAAGACCATACCTTATTTATAGGTATATGTTTGTCCATATGAAGACATGATTTGATAAATGCTAGCAGAAACTGGAATGATTGATGACAACTTTAAGAAAGTAAAACCATCTCCAACTAAAGTACTTATTTAGACCTAATCTTGGTCAAATTCCTGACCTAAATCCTAGCCAAATTCTGCCTTATCTTACCAAATATTATCAAATCTTATCTAATTTTATCAAATATAATCTTACCAAATCTAAGTTGATTTTATTTGATCTTCTAAGATCTAAAAGAAGCTATGAATTATCTCGAATTGGGCCTACATGACCGAGATATTCATGGGCCAATATACCATTATACCTAAACTAAGAAAGCTGGAAACTGTGGTTGAACTAGCCCACTATATAAAGGTTGAGCCGGATCTTCTAAGACGCTTCATTTGTCTTCATCTTCATGGCTTTAATTCTTTGAAACAAGAGTGACATTTATCCAACATATCCACCCATGTGATCTTTGAATCTTCATCCCGAGTCTTCTCTATAAATGACTTCAAGGCCCCATCTCTAAGTTTCTTCCTTGACATAGTCATAGAACCCGCAAAATCACTTGGATGATCTCTAACATGAACTGAGAATGTTTGATCAAGCTTTGACATAACTTCATCCATTGAGTTAGCTTTAATATTTGTATCAAATCCGCTTAGCTTAGAAGATCTTCGTGCTTGTGCGGTGGACGAGCGGGTTACTCGTTCGCTTTGTGTAGATGATGCAGTGGCGGACGATGAGGAGGCTCCTGTTTTGAATAACCATGTTCGTACCAGAGTAATTTATTTGTTAGGGCTGGTTTAGAGGTTGTAATTTTCAAATATGTTTTGATATGAAGTTTTTTGTTTGCTGACAATGTCGTCTTCTTCTGTTAATTGATTTGGTGGTTTATGTTTTCTTGTAGGTGTTGGTTGTGTCTTAACATGGTAGTTCTTTTCATGACGTCGGTGTAGGCTCTCCTCCCGACCCTCTGTAAATCTTTAAGTTTTTAAAAGTTGTTCGCATTGCACAGTTGGTGATGGATCGGTTTGAAGTGGCGCGGTATGAGTTCATCCACGTGGTGTGACCTATACGTTAGCCTCAAATATTTTTATGCTGAGCGGTGTGTGCATGGTGTCAGAACATCTCCTGGCTCTGGGTCCTCCCAGTCCCGTGGGGTTGGTGATTTAGTGACGGATATCCAAAATTGTCTTGATAACTTGAGGGAGTTGTCAAGGTATGTAGGCTCACTCTATTTGGTGCCCCATCGGGAGAAGTGATTTATTAGGGTAGGTAGGTTCGTGGAGGATGCGATGGTGTAGTGCTTGGACTTAGCTTCCTCTTGAGATATGGAGAGGGATGTACATGAATTATATACCATTAGTTTAAAGTGATTATCATGAGTTAGGTTATGTGTGTGTTCAACCGCGTACGACTGCTTTTAAAGGAGAACTCGAGGTGAGTTGTGAAGTCTATTGTTGTCGAGTTGCAACAAAGAAAATCTTGGATAAAACTACGACCCATGTGGAGAAGGTGTATAAGAAGTTAGGTGTTGTCAAGAGAGAATGTCGTCTGCTCAGGCTTTAGCTTTGGAGAAGCAATATAAGTTTATCTCTCAAGTAGCACGGAACGCGGGGTTAGAAGTGGCCGATAAGCAGATTGTAGAGGAGAATCAAAGTTTGAATTTGGTTGACCGTTAACTTAGTTGTAGTGTTGATACTTCCTCTTGGTCATTGGGATGTGTGGTTCACCTGGAGCGTTCGTTGGGATGGCTTGGCCCTAGCGGTCTCTGAATTCTTGATTATTCTTCTGTAGATATGAGCGTACATTAAGTAGTTTGAAGATGGTAATGATGCTTTGCGCTAATCTATGGATTGTTATCATAGTATTATGGAGGTGATGAGTTATCAGCTTTTTATCGGAAGGAGTGTGGTTCAAATGAGGACTGGAAGGTCTATTATTAACAACTGGCTCAGTTGCAGTGCTTAGGCTAACGTAATCATTCCGCTTATAGTCATATGGATTATTTTCTTACTTATTAATATAAGCTGAAGGGCAGGATGTTGCTAGTAGTTGAGAGGTTGTACCTTAGGTATCCGTATTGCTAGATGATTTTGCTCGACCTTGTACTGTTTTATTTTTGTATGGGTGTCTCATTGTAATTGTACCTATCTTTGATGGTTACTTGCTTTATTTTATTTTGATGTGAGGATGTACCCTTATTTGTGAAGCCGCAGGTGATTTCCTGCTAAAGTTGCGAGTTGGGGTTGACCCTAGGGGTGTTCATGAACCGGTCTGGACCGGTAAAAATGGACCGAACCGGATATATAAAATTCCGGTCCAGTCCGGTCCAAGATCAGAATTTTCCGGTCCTAACTGGATGGACCGCTAACTTACTTTTAAGTATATATTTTTATGTATTTATAATAAGTTTATGTACTAGTTTAGATTTATTTTCGTTGGGCTTGTATTCTTTTATATTTCGAGGCAAATCTTATTCTAATAACTTCTAGTTTATTATCTTTTAAAAGAAAAAAATTTAATTAAACTTTCTCCAACATCAAATATTTTTATATAAGAAAGAATAAAGTTTGCTAAAATCCGGTCCAACCGATCCGTACCCATCCAAATTTGGAATAATTCCGGTTCGATCTCGGTCTCAATCACTAATCAGTCCGATCATCGGTCCAAGTTTTTTCTTGATTCCGCTTCCGGTCCGGTCCAGTCTGGCCTTAGACCGGTGAACACCCCTAGTTAACCTATCATTCTAGATCTTTTTGGCCTTTGCGCCGTGAATCATTAATGATGTTGACCTCTTTCTTTCTACGTCAACTTCCCCAACTTATAGGGTAAGTCCTCTATCTTAATATTTCAAGAAAGGAATAACTAGTAATGAATGAGAGTCAATAGGGTAAATTAAAACCTTATCTAGTCTACCTAAAATGGAGAGGGTACCTCTACTGACTTCGGCCACGAGGCTCATTTTTTTTCAAGGCGTAAACCTGAGCCTGAACATTTGGCCTATCACTTCCACTGAGGTATAAGAGGCAACTAAGAAGCCTGCATATTTGGGGCAATTTTGATCACAGATTCCTATAACCTAGGTGTTGAGATGAAAATCTTAACTGAGGTGTTGGGTACTTTTATATCCCTTGCTCATAACTCCTACATCGCAAACATTTATTTGCCTCTTTCCAACACTCATTCTCTTAAAGTCTCCATTTTCCACAATACGTGCAATGGATTCAAGGCGATCCTTCCTGACCACTACAAATAACTGGGCCACATTGTATGGTCCAAGATTGGGGGTATTATGCCCCTTCTAAAAAAATATAGCACTCTAAACGCCTCTCATCCATATATCCAAGGTCTGAAAGGTTTGAGTTGTCTCAATCCAATTTTTTGGCTGCTTCCTCATCTGGGCTGCCCTTGGAACCTGACTTCTCCATGATCTATCATCGAGTTCTTATTCCTAACTTTCATGATCACGACATGGTGCAAAACCGGGACTTGCAGGTACCCTTTACAAACATTATAGTTGTTATACTACCTATTCTCAACAGACCCTAGATCCTTTAGTGGAGTCACATCCATCATCCCGTTCAGTACCATGGGATGCCTAATTTGTAAGTTAACCTCGAAGTACATCCACAATTTAGTCAAGTACCTCTACATCTTTATCCATGCGACTCCAACCTTATTCGGTTAGTCGCCTATGTTTTTTCCGTCGTCTGCCTACGCAGGACATTGACACCACCTTATGTCTGCGTCAACACTGGAGTAACTTCCGGGCATTCTATATATGAAACACTTGTTCCTTTGTCTTCGTATGCTTTATCTGAATCTCATTTTGCAGTAACCGCGTCAACTCTAACCTCTTCTTCGTTAGGATGCATGCGCTGTTCCCACAACACATCCTTCCTCATCTACTCTCTATAGTTTAAGAACTCTAGTGATTAATTTCTCCCGCTCTTTAACCAAGGCATCCGCTACTAAATTAGGGTAGCACACTTGGTTGATATATTGGTTAGGCTTGTAGGAATTTAGATTTATTACATTTAACGACCTAATCTTGTGGTATTGGTAGGTAAATAGTAATGTTGATACGTATTGAAATTCTTGCTTTATTGTACTGTTTTTGGGGTTTAAATGTTATTATTAGATACCTTTCAATTTAAACTGAGAACCTGATTAAAACTCTGGGCTAGCCATCCCCAAGTGATTAAAAAGTTTTCTCAGTTCAAATAAAAAGGTCACTTATGAGTTTTATTTTAATTTTGATTTCATTTGTTGATTCGATAATCCTCAATGGAATAGTTTTGATACAACGTCTTTGCATTTTACTCGCTTTAATAGTATAATTTCAGATTTAAAAATTTCTAAAGGTTCTTCCTAGGGAGTAAAGATAATGATTTTTACTCACTTAACCTCCCCCCAATAGGTTTCTTAAGTCCTTACCAAAAATCACTTCCCATACTTCTATTGATGAGACGTGATTTTGATGTTTTCTTATTACAATTAACATTTCTTTTTAGCTTTTTTGGTGGTTTGTTAGATTATTAGGTGTTTTACAAAATAGGGATTTAGATTCACCTTGTGGGTTTATTTGCCCTCATTTTCCTAGTTTGTAAGCATGTAGTGTCTTAACGTGTTTTACCTTTATGATTTGGTCTATTTATATATGCCTTGTGAGCTTATTTGGAGACCATCATGAAGAAGGTCATTCACATAGATGGTAGAAGAAGGAAGACCACTTACAAAGTGGTATAAGATAAAGTTAAGAAGGAAAGCAAATCATAGGGCGACGAATGATCTAAGTTTTGAAGTTAAGTTTTGAGAATGATTAGATAAGAATTGGTGTCTGTGGATAGCATCATTGGATTCGTCTTTGCGAGTGCTATAAAAATGACTACAAGAACTCCCAAAATGGATCAACGATTCACTCGGAGGAAGCAAAGCAAAATTGGATTGAATTCTGTCGCGAACCGCGATAGAAGATTCACTGGAAGTTGGTTCTTTTGTTACTATAACATTGTGGGTCGCGAGGAAATCGTTATGGGTCGTGAAAATCACCCTGCAAATTTTTTCTCTCATTTTCTTGTACTATAAATAGCATTTCATCTACTCATTCATTATCTCTCTTGGCCTGACTAGGGGGCTCCAAAACCCGAGCTTTTACACTTCTTCTTCAATTTCTTCTTGTTTCTTTGTAGATTTTTGTTCTATGTTATGGGTTTTGATTATCTAGGCTAGTTTTCTTCTTGGGAGCAATTGATTGAAACCTCCAATCCCATGTGGTGAGAACCCCTTAAACTCATTTATGAATCTTGACTACTTAGGATTTATTATGGTATTAATGATGTTGTTTATTTCATTTATGCTATGAGTTGTTTGGGAATATGAAGTGTTTTTATGATTAAATGCAGAAGGTGTTAGGAAAATGTACAATTTCTTCTCACTTTTGGCATGAAAGTCCAAGAACATGAAATTAGAATTTTTGTTGGGTAAATAATGTGAAACTTTCTAGATGAGTATGTTAATGTGGTTTGCTATCATATTTATCCTAAGGTAGTACTAAAAGATCGAATCTTGAATGTTGATTGTTCTAGATTAAACCTAATAAATGCTTGTTTAGTTAAATGGCTAGGCATTTGGTAGAATGCTTGTAGTTATCAAATCTATGGTTATTTGTGTATGATACTATTGATGAAATACATTTAGGCGTTTGTCTAAAGTGATCATTAATGAGGTTTGCAAATAATCATCGATCGCCTTTGTGAATTACTCTTAAGAAAAAAGGAATGTTTATCTTTGAAATGGAAGTGATAGCATTGACCATAGGTAATCAATGTGATTGAATGAGTGATTGTTTCCATGATCTATAAGAGGTTGGGAAATTGGAATTATTTGCCCCAAGGCTTTGTCATTTGTGATTTTATCATTTTTTCTTAGTTTGTTGTATGATTAGTATAATCACCTTTATATGCTGACTGTCTTGTTTTTCAATTTATAACTTAGGAAATCCAAACCAAAATCCCCCTCTTCAATTGCTTTTATATGTATCTATATCTATGCTTATATCCACCTTATAGGAATGAACCCTTAGAAAAATTCATTTTCTTCGTGGACAATCGCAATTTTCCACTTTCTACTAAGTTTTATTCTTGAAACAATTTAGGGCTATAAATGATATATTTGAGAGGTACAACGATGACCTCCCAAATTTTGGGGCCACTGCTGGGGGATGACGCGTTTATTTTTAAGTGTTTGGGCATATTTGTGTGAATATTTGCTAGTTTTTTAAATTTGAGTTTATTTTGTGTTTGGAAACGTAGTGCTTTTGTTCTTGGTTTATGGTACGTACTTGTTCCAAGAACCGAAAACCTTTGCAATACAACCCAAATTCCTTGTTCTTTGTTTTTGGTCTGCTTTTGTTCGGACTAGGTATTGCTTGAATTCTAAGTGAATTTTTACTGAGAAACCTTGCACTATGATGAAGAATTTTTGAATAAAAATGAGAAATAAATGAAAGATCTCACCTTGAGGGAACTCATGATGAGAATAGAGACTCAACAAACAAGGTTTTGTAGGATTTGTCATTCCGACCATCCTACCGAGTCTTGCTATCGGTTGAGAGAGGAGCACTACGAGGAGGAAAGAACCACTGGCTTCCAAAACCACGGGTTTTTGAAGAGTGCTATCAAGAGGTTGGAGTTCTTGATTTTCAATATGAGGGGGCTCAAAAATGGTATCCATGCTACGATTCTTGCAAGGAGTGGAGTGGTAATCTAGATTTGTGGTATGATAATGCACTGGAAAACCAACAAAACGAACAATATGATTGGCTTTCACCACCTTATACCATGCCCCAAAACCAAGCTCAAGGAGAAGGTTCAAGTGTGACATGTGAAGATCGTTGATGCAATAGCCAACTTGACCAACTTCGCCAAGACTAATGAGGAAGCGAAAACTTGAATCTCCTCAAAACTCAAGGCTTTGAAGGGGCATAATAGCGATATGATGGAAGTGGTGATCTGAATGGAAGCTCGATATTCTGAAGATACACCATCCCGAATTGAACTTGATACGGTGAGTGAGGTCACCTTGAAAAATGAATTTCAGTTCCAAGGGGATGAGGAGTTGGTTGTTAAAGTCAAAGAATTTGAGGAAGAGGTGATTATACTACATCTATTATTCTTGCCATCATCACCCCTACCCACACCAAATGAATCAACTCCCCCATATTCGAAATTCTCAAAGGAGACAGTATGAGAGCCAAATGCTTATGCCATGCTTCAAAATACCTGGCTCCTTTAAGACCAACTCCACTTTCACAATATCTTCCTCTTGGAAGGTTTCTATCCCCACCTCTCTACTTTTGAATACTCATGGTGAAAGAGTTTAAACCTTCACCATATGGATAACATTAGGGTCGTGCCGACGACCTTAAATATACGAAGCTTCTTGGGAGGAAACCCGCCTTTTAAATTGTTTTAGTAGATTTTTTTATTTAATAAAAAAATTGAAAAAAATTCCCTCACCCTTGTTCTCTCACACTTACCCCAAAACTACAAAACACCACCACAATCCACCACCTAAAACCACCATCAAAACCACATTCTAGGAGTACTACTAGTTGTTGCCTTTTGTGAGTGTTGATCAGGATTTGCATAGTTGTGGATTCGTAGTGGATTGGTCAAAGTTTCATATTGGTAGGAGTTCGAGAACATGGAGGAAAGAACAGTCATTGAAAAGTGAGCATTGCCATCACCGGGAAGGACCTTCAATGTCCTAGTTGTGAGTATTTTTTCTTTCTCCCTTATTTTTTTATCTTGTCCTTTAGTTCAATCTGAGGACAATGTGTGCCTCAAGTGTGGGGGAATAGATATCTCATTATATTGTATTGTAGTGTGCATATGCTCTACTTTGATTTGTTTTGTTTGAAAAAAAATTCCACTAGGTTGAAAATCCGGGAGGGCAACTTAGGAAAAATTGGGGGCCCCAGATAGGTCGGAAACCCGAAAGGGTGATCTATGCAAAAATGGGGGGCCCTCATAGGTCAAAAACTCGAAAGGGCGATCTATACAAAAAAGGTGATGCCTTATAGTGTGAAAAATGAGAGTAAGCTATCTTCTTGACTTTCTTTGGATGTTTATACCTCATTCCTGTTATGGCATGATTTTGTTGTTTTGGTGGTTTAGGACTCCCTAGGTCGGGATGTGAGGGTTGGCAAGCTCTTATATTTGGGGTCAAGGTAGTTCTTGTAATAATGTGTTGGTTGTGCTCTTGGGTAAATATCTATTAGATATCACCTTAGAAATTTGCTTGTTCTTATTTCGAGGATGAGTAAGTGGGGGTGAGATCGAGCCGACCCGAGCCCGACCACCCCTAGGCTCGAGCTCGGCTAAAAAAATGACTATGCTTGAGCTCGGCTCGGCTCGAGATCGACTTGAGTCTAATTTTTGTGTTCAAACTCGGCTCGGTCAAAATTAGCAAAGCTCGAGATCAGCTTATTTTTGGTTTGTAACTGGTAACCAAGCTCGAGTTCGAGCTCATAAGCTCGATTACAAGCTCGAAACTAAATAATTAAAACTGAAATTTTAATTCACAAAACACATGACTCAAAAAGCATACTTCTAGGAGTTTAATTACATGATATTTAAGGTACCACTTAAAATTAGTTATTACATACTTTAGACGTGCTCTAATCGAGCCATAATCGAGTTTGATCGAGCTTCTTATCGAGTTGTTCGCGAACATAGTTGACCCGATCAACATTATGTTCGTTTATTAATCGAGCCTAAAATTTTGTTAGTGTTCGTTCATTTTATATATGAACGGTCATGATCCAATCTATAACCGAGCCGATCCCGAGCTTGTTCACGAACGTGCGCGTTCGTTCTCACCCCTATGAGTAAGGGTCTAAGTGCTGGGGAGTTGATGAGACTTGATTTTAATGTTTTCTTAGTACAATTAATATTCCTTTTTATCTTGTTTTATTGGTGGTTAGATTATTAGGTTTTTTTTTTGCAAAATAGAGGGTTTAGAATCACCTTGTGCGGTCATTTGCCCTCATTTCCCTAGTTTGTAAGCATATGGTGTCTAAAGTGTTCTACATTGGTTGATTCATATTTTTTTGTGAGCTTATTTGGAGACCATCATCAAGTAGGCCAATCACAAGATTGGTAGAAAAAGGAAGGACACTTACAAAGTGGTAGAACATAAAGTATAGAGGGAAAGCAAAGTAGAGGGTGAATAATGATCTAAGTTTTGAAGTTGATTTCTAAGAATGGTTCGAGAATAATTGGTGTCCATGGATAGCATCATTGGATTCTTCTTCGCGAGTACTATAAAAACAACTACAAGAACCTCCAAAACGGATCAACGGTTCACCCGGAGGAAGCAAAACAAAATTGGAGTGAATTCTGTCCCGACATGCAATAGAAGGTTTACTGGAAGTTGGTTCTTTTGCTACTGTAGCATTGCGGGTTGCAAGGAAATCGTCAAGGGTTGCGAAAATCACACTGCTACTTGCTTTTCACTCCCTTTTTTTCTTGTACTATAAATAACACTTCATCACCTTATTCCTTAGCTCTC
Organism: Rubia tinctorum; assembly: GCA_032355605.1. Classification (NCBI taxonomy): domain Eukaryota; kingdom Viridiplantae; phylum Streptophyta; class Magnoliopsida; order Gentianales; family Rubiaceae; genus Rubia; species Rubia tinctorum. The sequence goes on from JAULKM010013654.1 coordinate 20,904, forward strand.
TGAAACCCGACTTGGGGGCTCCAAAACCCTAATTTTTACACTACTTTAATTTCTTCTTGTTTCTTTGTAGATATTTGTTCTATGTTATGGTTTTGATTTTCTAACTAGTTTTCTTCTTGCGAGCAATTGATTAAAACTTCCCAGCCCATGTGATGAGAACCTCTTAAACTAATTTATGAATCTTGATTACTTATCATTTATATTTATATTAATGATGTTTACTTCATTTATGCTATGAGTTGTTTGACAATATGATGTGTTTGTATGATTAAATGTTACGGTGTTAGGAAAGTGTACAATTTCTTCTCACTTTTGACATAAAAATCCAAGAACATGGAATTAGAACTTGTTGGGTAAATGATGTTGATCTTGCTAGATTAGTATGTTAATGTGGTTTGTTATCATATTCATCCTATGGTAGAACTAAAAGGTAGAATCTTGAATGTTGATTTTTCTAGGTTAAACCTAATAAATTCTTTGTTTGGTTAAATGACTAGGCATTTGGTATAATGCTTGTAGTTATCAAATCTACGGTTCTTTGTGTATGATGCCATTGATGAAATACTGTTAGGCATTTTTTGTGTTAAGTGATCATTAATGATGTTTGCAAATAGTCGTCGATCGCTTTTGGTAATTACTCGTAAGAAGAAAGCAATGTTTATCTTCGAAATGGAAGTGATAGAATTCACCATACGTAATCAATGCGATTGAATGAGTGGTTGTTTATAATATATTAATGAGCGAATAAATGAGCGATTGAATCAATTGCCCCCAAGACTTTTTTATTTGTGATTTTTTCATTTCTTTCTTAGTTTGTTGTATATGATTAGTATAATCACCTTTATATGCTACTTGTCTTGTTCTTCAATTCATAACTTAGGAAATCCAAACCAAACCCCCTCTTTAATTGCTTTTATGTGTATCTATATCTATGCCTATATTCACCTTGTATGCATGAACCCTTAGAAAAATCCATTTTCTTCGTGGACGACCCCGATTCGGCACTATCTACTTGGTTGTATTTATGAAGCACTTTACGGCTATAAATATATTTGAGAGATACGACAACGACCTCCCATCTATTATATTAATGAACAAGGATTGTTAGATGGACAAAATAAAGGCAATTTTGGAGAAAATTTGAAGAAGTATTCATAATTTATTAAATTTAAGTGGAGTCTTTTATGAACGTGTGTTTCTAGTCAGCCTTTACTTGTTTTGGGAAAGCTCTGATACCACATCTGTAACACCCCAAAACTACGACCAACGTGCTCAACGCAAGTATCACGTCGGTCCAGGGCGTGTTACCATGCATTTAACATGACAGATCATTTGTAGCAGTAATGAGCAATTACAAATTATGCGAAAATAATTTTAGAAATCCAAAACTTAAATTACTATTACAATGAAAGTTTTTAAACAATTATATTATAGGGGTTTATGTAAATTTAGGAAAAAGGTTCTGAAATATTCGACAAGGATCAGTTTTACGTAAGATATTTTACGTTATTAATTTTTTTTAAAAAAGGTTCTATTAGGGTCCGACTAGGATCCTTCCTCAAAACAAGTAAATCGCCATAATACATCACTCCAATTGTTCCACTACACTTATTAGGGTTGTTTTACTAGGGTAACCTCCTTGTTTAGTGAGGTTCAATTGCAAATTTTTACCAAGTGAAATTTAGTGATCACATAAGCCTCTCTAAGGCCCATTTCCACCTTTATTTAAGGAGCACAAGTCTACTAGGGTTTAGGAAGTCTTCATAATTGTAGTTTAATTTTCCTAGTTCTAAGCGTAGGTAGAGAGAGAGAGAGAATAACTCTTCTCTCTTATTTACTATATCCTAGTTTGATGCCTATGACATTGAAACCAATGCTTAAATTGGGTTCAATGTCCATGGAGTAGTGTAATTACTTGGAGATTTAATTTGTATTAATGATCTGGTACATATTTTGTGAGATTCTTGGTCTCCCTATCTTTTTTGTTTATGAATATCATGTTTAATTTGATATTTACGTTCTTGTGAAATGAATGTGTATATCCTATGATACACATAGTCATATGTGCCATGTATTTTGCTAGGCTTTTTTTGCCCCTTGGGAGTTTCCGTTTAGGATATGTGGGTTCGTGAGTCCTCGACTATGTAAGTGTATGCATGTAGGACCGTGAGCACTTTTCTGATTAGCATATGCTAATTTCGGATGGATCTAATGTGCCATGATAGATGAGATATGATAGTTTGTAGTAACTAGGGTTGTAGTGTAGTGACCATTGTTGTTTCAACCCTAGAGTCATTAGAGACGATGATTCCTTTGCCTTTATAGGCTTGGGGAGAAGCGTCCATAGTTGAGTGCTCGGGATGTAATTCCTTTTTGGGGAAAGAGGTGTGTAATACAGATTCCTTTGATCACCAACGCACTTTCCATAAACATTGAGGCAGTGTTGATAGGATTAAAATTGACCGAGGTACCTATGTGTGACAGGCTTTTGGAAGTTTTGACTATCACCCACACTATGTGACATAGACGTTGAAATAGGTTTATATGTCTTATATGTAATTGTAGAATCAAAGTCGTCTACCGCTCATGTACCGACCATTAGTTTGCTCAGCCGCCACCAGATTTCTAGCAGATTGTGCCACCCCCTAAGTTCCCGTAGTTCATTCAGCCACCAGTATTTGAGTAGCCTTCAGCTCCACAACACCCGTTTGAATAGGTATTTGATGTACTATCACCGTTCCAGGGCCCAATTCAAATTCAGGAGAAATCCTACCATTCTACCGGGCATGGTGCTGGTGATTCTCGCAGGAACAATGTCTCTTCTCACTATGCTGATTTTGTAGTCTAGCAGACGTAGCACACGTGGGCCCCCTCCCACTTCCGAGCTGCACAACCGCAATGTATCCATTCCTTCTCAGCATGGGACTCATTGATGATAGTAACCTGAGTTCAGCCCGTTTTGGGAGCATGACTCTCGGGGTTCCAGTCACCATCTTCGTATCATATGTGGACTCAACCACAAAGACAGGAGCCAGAGTGGGTACAATTGTGGGGTAACGCCATCTTCGGAGTTGGACAGGATGTACATCGTCTTAGTGCTCAGCTGGACTACCATGAGAAAGACACTGCCCAAAGGTTTGATAGGGTTGATGATCACCTTTACCACCATAGGGAAGACATGGAGACATTGCAAGACGGCATGAGGGAGATCATCGATCACCTACGGACATTTGGCATTGGAGATGGCTACTGTCACCAGGATCTACCCGGGCAGTGGCAAGGAGCCAGACGTCACGGACAACACTGAGTATTCTTGGGTGCTTCCAACCTTTCTTCTCACCGTGGTTACATGCATTAGGGACAATGCATGAACTAAGTGTGGGGGAAAGGTTGGAACACCTTCATGGTGGCATCCCCTCTGTTTATTTGTTCTAGCCTATGATTTGAATGATGACTGATTTTTCCTCTGTTTTTGTTTCTTTCCCTCTTTGGGTTCTTCGAACTTTTGGTTGTTTATGAGGGAACCTTTTGTAGTTTGTTTTTGGGGGGATATTTTGGGAAGAATATTTTGGTGGTGTCATTTTTTGTTTTTCATAAACTTCCACCTTTGGGGCATTTTGTGATACACAAAATGTTTTTTTGATTTTTTAAAAATAAAAAATACATATATCTGGCTAAGTTGGAAACCTGAAAGGGCAACTTAGCCAAAAATGGGAAGAAAGTCCGGATAGATCAAAAGACCTAGGCAGAAATGAGAGTCTAGGCCTGGCTAGGATGGAAAACCTAGGAAAACAATGAGAGGCTGTGTGTAAAAATGTTAGAAGTGATCTCAACTTGTGTGAATGCTAGGATGAAAACTCGAAAGGGATCCTAGGCAAAATGAGAGATATTGAGAGAAATTGGAAACTAAAATTTGAACATCTTTTGGCCATCTTTGGCGGTTTCTTCATCAACATCTCTTGGATTATCTTTGGCGGCTTCTTGGGCTAAGTAAGCTAGTTCAGCATTATCATTTTACTATTCCTTTTTCTTCAATGTATTTTTGGTGGATATGTTACTTTAGCATCTTCGGGAGAGTGAGAATTATGAGATTCTTTTAATCTTTGGGGGAACTAGGGTAGTTTAGGAAGAAGTTGAATGTATTGGTTAACTTATCTTTTCATGCTACATTTCTCTTGGATCTTTTCTCGTTTTATCACTTGAGGACGAGTAAATGTTTAAGTGTGGGAGGATTTATGTGCCCCTTTATGCATGCATTAACCAATGCAGTTGACATTTTTGTTAGCACGTTTGTTTAGTCGATTTCTAATTTTAGTTAGGTTTACTCGACAAAGGGTTTAGATGACAATTATTGGTTTTCTTGTCTAAATCTCGAGTTTTATAGACTTACTTGATTCTAATGGACACTTTGTATTCACAAGAATCTAGATTTTCTTTCCTGAGCTTACAAGTATTACGCTCATGAGTGTTTTTACATCATTTTGTAGAAAGTCATCCGCGAGGGTTGTAGAAGATATTTGAAGGCCATTCGCAAGAATAGTAAAAGAGATTGGATGACCATTTGCGAGGATGGTAGTAGATAAAAGACCACGGACCTAAATGCATGCTAGTATATGGAATTGAGTTGGGAAAGGTGGAATTGAAGTTTAAAATGGTCAAGAATGGAAGACAGCACCAACTGGCTGAATCATCTGGCCGGCCGACCGAAGGGCACAAAGCCTCATATGAACCAACCCAGCCTAGCACGACCCGTGCCAGGGGTGGCTAGCATGGATCGCGCCATCTAACACGGGACGTGTAGATCCGTGCTGTCCGTGTCCCTAAGTATATTTTGATGGCTAAGTATTGTCACGGACAGTGCCGTTTCACATGGTCCGCATTGTTTCAAGTTTAAAATATGAAGACCAGCCCACAGGGTGTGAAAAATGATTCGAACCTCGCTGTACCATTTAGAAAAAAGTCCTTCCAGCCGACGGGCCATGCCAAATGACACGGGGTGTGCAAATCAAAAGTTCAAAATGGGACACCAGCCGGCAGCCCGTGCTAGACCATGCGGCCCACACCGGTACGACCTTACATAGCCCGTGCCAGATCATGCAGCCCGTGCTAACATGAGGCTGCACAGGCCATTCCATATCATGCGTCCCGTGCCGGCATGACCCTGCATGACCCATGCCATTTTCCACTGGCCGCATGAATTGCGGTTGCTAGGGTTTTTAGGCCTATTTTGGGCCGTTTTCAAGGCCAAATTCCCTACTATTATATATATGGACATATGTATACTAGGGTTTAAGTTTATGCTTATATTTTAGACTTCAGAAGTAGGCTAAAGAGAGAGAGAAAGGAACTCTTCCTTCTCTCTAGGATCATTTCTCTTCTTCTCTTTATTTTTATTTTGCCCAAAGGCATTGAATTTTATGAAATACTTGGGTTCAATACTTAGGGAGTAGTTTATTTACATAGGGTTTGTATTTGTATTCATGAATTAATGTTTGTTTTGTGAGATTCCTTAGATCTACTTATTTCTCTGTGTTTGTGATTATTATGTTGGCTTGTTCTTCATGTTCTTATCAATTGCATGATTGTCACACTAAGATGACATACACCGTAGTCTATTTTCATGTTGGTGCAATTACTGATTTCCCTCGGGGAAGGAAACCTAGATGTGCTTGGGGTAAAGATAGTTCAGAACTGTGTAGGTGTGTGCATGTGGGTTACCAAGTCAACGTTACGATCGACCATAAACTAGTATTAACAGTCAAATTGGCCAGAAGGTTTACCGATAGAGATAAATAGAGTTAAAAAATAGGGTTAGTGATTTGCAACCCTATAGCTAACGAAAATGTTCTTTACCCCTTTGCCTTTTTAGGTCTTGGGAGAAGCATTTGCGGTGTAGTGCCTGTGAAATGAATTTAAGTTATCATATGTTTTCGTGCACCTTAGTTATATGTTTCATCTATGGTGCTGAGATTTTTTGACCCTTGGGAGTGTCTGCTAGGGTATTTGTGGGAATGAGAGTTCCCGGGCATGTGAGTTCATGCATGTAGGTCGCTAGCACCATTTCGATGAGCTGACACTACTGGACAGGAAGTTTGTACCCTGATAGGCGGTGAGGGCATGATTGTTTATAGCAACTAGGGTTGTAGAATAGCCACCATCATTTTTTCAACCCTAGAGTCATCATGGGATGATAATCGCTTTGCCTCTTTAGGCCTAGGGAGAAGTGTTCATAGTGAAGGCCTGGGAAGTAATTCTTTACGAGAAAGAGGAGCGCATAATGGTTGGACCGTTTGACGCACTTTCCTAATTATGGAGATGGTGTTGAAAGAATAAGACGTGGGCACCTTTGTGTGACAAACACTGGGAAGTGTTGAATATCAACCACAATATGTGACATAAACATTGGGATTGGTTAATACATCTTACATTAGATAGAATCTGGGATCAAAGTCTTCTACCAATCATGTTACGTAAATATCCGACAGTGTTAGCTTAATATAATTTATTCTCTTTCTTAGTATGTTCGATAGTTTATTGACAACCCCCTGCCCCCACTAAACCATGTTTGCTACAAACTATTCCCGACACAGAATTAGATTAATGCCCCAATAGCGACTTTTGCGTAGTTAGCTTGTAAATTCTAGTATCTCTATGGAAGACCCCAGTCTTGCCAAAAGCTGTAGTTTGTAGGAAGTACTGGAGAAAAAATATAAATTCTTATCATTGATCTCCCAGCGATCCGCGAGTTAGAGGATCTCCCATGAAAAAGGTTGGTTTATTAGTGACCCAGCGGAATGCAGATCAAATTTTGGCACCTTTTCCAGGAATGCTAGTTTAAAGATTTAATTTTTAACTTGAATTACAAGTTGGTAGAGTAGTTAGTGTTTTTTTAAATTTTGTAGCTTGGTTTTTGTATTGAGCTTTTTCGATAATTATCCCGGCTACTTCTAATCTATTTTCTAGTGTTTTTTCGTGGTACAAATAGTGTCTAGTTTCTTGTTTATAGTACATATCTGTACCACGAACCTAGGAAATTTACAGTATCTACCAGAAAGCACAAGTGGTTGGAGAAGGAGAATGAAGAGATCTAGAGGAGAGATTCCACATGGACCGACTATTTTTGTTGAAGAAAGAGTTGAGTTCGCAGAAGACAATCAGACGCTTAGGGAGCCGATGGCTCTGAATTTTGAGAGTTAAACCCTTTGAATATTCTTTTCTCCTTTGCCACCTAATATTAGTTGTGAGCTGAAGAAAAACATGATCCAATTCTTGCCCACTTTTCATGGAATGGACAGAGAGGACACAAACAAACACCTATCAGAGTTTCATTTGGTTTGCACTGATATTTAATCATCGGGGGTATCAGAAGTGGACTACAATTTAGGGTTGTTTCCTTTTTTGCTGCAAGACGCAGCCAAGGATTGGCTCTATTACCTCTCATTGGGCTGCATCACTTCCTGGATGAATATGAAACAAATATTTATTAAGAAATACTTCTCGGCTTCAAAGTCTACGAGTCTAAAGAAACATCTATCTAATATTTCTCAACTGGAGAATGAGTCATTGTATGAGTACTGGGAGAGGTTCAAGCGGCTATTTGCGATGAAGACGTGCACATTGTGAATGCGGTATGTAATAGCTCTATAGCTAACAAAAGACCCAAAGATGTAATGACTCTATTCGAGGAGATAGCCAATGATACAAAGAAATTTGGGATCTGATCATGTGTGAAGGAAGACTTTAGATGAGCTCACTCATTCACCCAAGCTTTAAGACCAAGTCCAAGTACTTGCTTCCATGATGAAAGAGAGAACACAACAAGTGAAGGTGTGCAGTATTTTCGATCTTAATCACCCAACCAATACATATCTGCAAGGGGTTAACAACTTCAAGGAGGGAAGGCCTTAAACTTCAATGGTGGGAATAGACAGTTTCTAGGGGGAAACAACAAGGGTTCCGAGAGAACCATGGTAGAGATCGATAAGACCCCTATGAAAAATCCTTCAATTCTCGATAACGTGACCACCCAAACTTTTGAAGGCGCAAGGAAAACCAAGAGTACCATCTCAACCCTACTCGAGGGGAGAAGGGTCTTCCAACACCAATGCTCCATTGTGCAAGTCGTGGATGAGATTCAATCTGCACCTAAAAGGATGCGTTAACTAATGCATTTGACACGTTCATTATTATAATTGCTAGTTTTAGTTATATTTACATTACAAAGGGTTTTGATGATGATTTTCTTATCTAAATCCCTAGTTTTGTAGATTTAATAGTACCTAATGGACACTATATCCTAACAAACGCCTATATCTTCTTTTATGAGTTTATTGGTAGGTTTCTTGTGGGCACTTTAGCGTAGTTTGTAGAATGCCACCCATAAGGGTGGTAGTAGACTGTAGAAGGCCATTTTCAAGGATGACATAAAACTAAAGGACACTAGCTAAAATGTGGTAGAAGATAGAAGGGTCGAAGAAGGAAGACAAAGAAGCGGGTGAATTGTAATATGATAATTGTACGGAGTTTTGGGAACAAACCAAGAAATATCATAGTCCAAGAGTGGTACTATTGGATTTTTCTTCTCCAGCACTATAAAATTAACTACAAGAACTCTCAAATCGGATCAGTGGTTCATCAATAGCGGTGCAAACAAATTGAAGGAAAACCAAGTTTAGAAGAGTTAAAGCTGGCAGGATTCGTGCCAGAGGAGCTCGGTACGACCCATTCAGTAGGAATGTGCCAGAGGGGCACAACACAAACCATTTGGCATGATTGTACCCGAGGGGCTCAACACGAGGCACTATAGCAACACGGACCGTGTGCTTTTGCATGACCCGCATGCCAAAATTTGAAGATCCAGACCTCCAGCCCACACCCCACAATGTTTTGCACACCTAAAACATCATGTTTCCCAGAAATTGACTCACAAATGGCATCCTGCAAGGATATACATGGCCCGAACAATTCAAAAAGGAAATTACGCATTCGGTAAGTGGCCCGCGAGGATCCATATGGTATGTGCCAATTTAAATGCTCAAGGAGGTGATCCTAACTGGTGGCCTATGTCAAAAATCCCGGCCCGTGCCAAGCTAAGACAACACGGACCATGCCAGACTCAGCCAACATGGGCCATGTGCTATAGCACGACCCATGCCAATTTTGGCTGATAGGGTTTTACTAGCAGGAGCCTTAGGGTTTCTTCCAAACTTGGGCTTTTAGAGGCCAATTTATCTTCTCCTATATAAGGAGCCTTTAGTCTTCTAGGGTTCTACAAGTATGTATAATATAGATTTTATTTTCATGGTAGGTAGGAAGGAAGAGGAGACCTCTCTCCCTTTCTCTAGAGTTCTTCTTCTATTTTCCTAATTTTTTTTCTTTTCTTTTGTTTCTCTTAGTTTCCTAGATCTATGGCATTTAACTCAATATTTTACGTGGATATATTTGTAGTAGAGTAGTAATTTATCTTGGGGTTTATATTTGTATTCATGATCTGGTATTTGTTTTTAGAGATTGTATAGATCTACCTTTCCTATTTATCTTATGAATATTATGTTTTATTTTTCTTCACATTGTTATTAATTGCACGATTGTCACACTAAGACAACACACACCGTAGTCTACTTTCATGTTGGCCCATTTATTGATATCCCTCGAGGAAGAGAAACCTAGATGTATGTGGGTAACGATAGTCCGAGACCGTATGGGTGTGTGCATATGGGTCTCCAAGTCAACGTTATGATAGACCGTGCACTATTCTTATCTAGAAAATTAGCCTGATGGGTTGCGGATAGAGATAGGGTAGTAGAAAACTAGGGTTAGCTAACTCACAACCTTAGAGTCATCGATTAGGTGCCCATCCCTTTGCCTATGTAGTTGGGAGGTCGTCGCTGTACCTCTCAAAGATACAATTTATAAGCCCTAAATGCTTACTAAATACAATTAAGTAGATAG
>JAULKM010013665.1:0-14631 GCA_032355605.1 Rubia tinctorum
CTGCACTTTCAGTTATCAAAAGGTTATATTGGCACTTATGTCAAGTAGGTAGGGTTATAAAAGCACTTTTCTCTTTTAAATATATATATATATATATATATATATATGTATATGTATATGTATGTATGTATATATAAGGGAGAGAGGTTGACTAATTCCTACATATGAAATACAAGACAACTATATTATGAAGAAAAACTTGCTTATCATGCAAACAAGTAAAAAAAAGATTGAAACACAAAGATACAAAGCCTTGAGCCCAATTGATATCCACTTCCAAACCACATATTGGTCATAGTACCATTACTCTATTTGTAACCTTTTGATCACCTATTGTGGAGGTAAACCTCCTATTCTTCTTAAGTATAACAAAAAAGAGAGAATTCAACATCTCTTTATAGACCTCAATAATGACTGCATCAGACAATCGATGCCTAAATTCATACCATTAGTGGCATTATGCATGAAGATCAATAAACTTGATGATGTCCTAAACATCAAACTAATTAATATACTTCCTACGGATTATCAAGAAAGTTCAACATTCAAAACTTCTCCCTTATTTGCTACGTTAAAATAAACATGAAAAATAGTTCAACATTCTCATGTTCATCTAGCAATTCATAACATCCACAAATATAATTTGAAACGCTAACTTGATTTTCTTGGACCATATATTAAAAGGGATGAATTGATCACTTTCATCTTAACTCCTAACATGCCATCATACAAAAAATCCATATCCACACACTTATAATCAATTCATGAAATTAAAATCAACATTCAAAGCATAGGAAATATATGATAATCAAGAGATCTAAATAAATTTTAAGAGGTTCTCACCACATGGAATCGGAAGCTTTAATAAATATTTCCGAAGAAGAAAACTAACCTTGATAATCAAAACCCATAACATATAACTAAACTAAACAAGGAAACATGAAAAAATTGAAAGAGAAAAAGAAATATTAGGGTTTTAGAGCCCCCGAGTTAGGCAAAGAGAGAAAAAAAATAAGTGGATGAAGTTCTATTTATATTACAAGACAGAAGAGGAATTAAAAAATGGAAATTCAACGATTGAAGACTTTTTTTGCTCGAGCGAAATGAGATTCACTCGAGCGAAGGCAAGATAGTGCCTAAAGGAATCAATTTCGCTCGAGCAAAACAATTTCGTGAGAGCAAACCAGGAAATTACGGTTTCTTGTTTTGCTTCCCACGGGTAAACTATTTATCTGTTTTGGGAGTTCTAGCAGTCGTTTTAATAGTACCCGCAAAGAAATATCCAATGACACTATTTGCTTATATCAATTTGTCTCAAATTATTATCAAAATCGGGTCCAAAGTTCTTCATCCACTACTTTTGCCTTCTCTTCGTTCCTTCTCCAATCTTCTACCTTCCTTGCGAATGACCTTCTTCAAATGATCTAGTATTTTCTTTAAATCCAATTTTCAATCCTCAAACCTATCATGGAAGGCTCTAACTAAACATTAAACAATTCACAAATCAAGGAGTTTGGATACAAAATAATGAAATGTGATCCTAACTATCTAATTGGTAGAGTATCCAATTATCTAAAGAAAAACCTATAATATATTACAATTATAGGTATCAAATGTGCTGAAAAGAGAGTATGAAATGAGCACATTACCGACTATAGATGATGTCGCCTTTTCAAAACTAACTGTTTGAACCCAAGATTTTCAAAATAGTCAGTGAACACCACCTCCACTCTGCTCCCATTGTCTACGAAGAACCAGTGCACTTTGGAGTTTCCTATCTTTACCGCTATTACCAGTAGTTGTTATGAGGTGACACATTTGGCACTGCATCTTGCCCGCTAAATGTTATTTTTTCCATCAATATGCATCTTTTTATCTGTGGGATCTAGTGACAGGAAGTACCTTGCCCTTGCTTTCTATGTGCTGTTGGACGTGAGCTCGATTGATCTGTGGATGGACAATGTTACTCTGTCCAGGGAACCATCTATCATATCATCTCCCTGTTTGATAGTTGGTATGATCTCCCGCTTTAGCCTCGCCTCAAAATGGGCTACACTTGTATTCTTCTTTGTTCCATAATCACCTTACCTTGTTTGTGAATATTCCTCCTTTTTGCACTGAGTGACCCATCCCTGGCGAAGCAATTCTTCAGTTTGCTTTCATAGTTCATTGAAAATATCTATGTTAAGGCCTTTCACTTTGTTATATTCATAGTAATAATATTTGGACCTTCTGTCTGCTAGAGCTCTCATTGGTGTTGCCACTCGATATAGTTCCTTGTGATTCTACCATATTTCCTTTTTCAACTTTGTAAGGGGGTTTTCGGGGCAGAGTGCACTATCAGGTGTTGATTCATTTCTTTTAGTAAGCACGATGCCTTTTTCCCTTTTTTATTGCTTCTCTTCCTTGGGCATCCTCTATGGATCTTTTCTCACCCCGTTTATTTTCCAGCTTGTTTTTCGCTTCCTCCATTCAGATATATTTTCCACCATTTTTGGAGGTTTCTCGGGCTTTCTGACATGTCTGGTTTGAGTTTCTTTTAGAACTCCCCTGACCTCATACGTTCATGAATGACTGCAAGAACATCTGGTATGTGAGATCTTTGACTTCTAGGCTTTTCGAGATGAAGCGATCATGGTATTCTATGATGCTTTCCCCCACTTCATTGCGTTATATTCATTAGGCTCGCGGATGTCCTAGTAAACTTCTCCTTTTGGTGGGACCTGCCTATAAACTTATCGGGGAGTTGGGCCCAGGTTTCAATGCTTTGTATGGGCAAACTATGATATCTTACTTTTGTAGTTTCCGCAAAGAATATGGGAAAAACTTTGCACATCATTTGGATAGGTTCATCGTGGAACCTCATGTTGGTTTTGTAGGAGTGTAGGAACTTTTATAGGTTTTTCATTCCAGCATAATCCTTCAGCTGAGTAGCCAATTTGAAGCCTTTCAGCATTGTGAAAATTTACAACTCTTCCACCAGCTGGGAGTGCTTCATTTCATCCTCTACATTGTGACTTTTAGGTGGTCCTCTTGGTGGCTAACTTTCTATTCTCCGCTCCCTCTCAAGTTCTTGAGAATTTTACTAGTTATTCTTTTATCATTTCACTACGTAAACAAACTACATGTAGAGTTTCCCCATGTTTGCTTCAAAAAAAGCCACAAAAAGCAACTTCACTTTATCAGAGTGGGGGGATTTCCCTTTTTTGTCTCCAATTTCTTGAATCTCTTCGAGTATGGGATATGGATCGGGTTGCTGGAGTGATAGGTTTGTTGGTGGTGGTGAATTTGTTAGAGGTGGTGTTGGCTCAATCAGTTGTCACCTTAATTTTTCGATCTTTTATTCTTTGACACCATGAGTTAAATGAACAGTGAAATCTATAAGATCCCTACCGAAGACGCGACTGATGCAGTTGTTCCTTTAAAATAATGGTGACAATCCTAGCTTGTGGCAAATCACAGTTGCTCTGATCCTGCAATAAATCTCTCGTATTTGACTCAAATGCTTAAGTCAGTCTCTTGTATTACCGAGTGTATTATTTGATTGCTAGTTGTTACTTACCTTAATCTCTCAAGATCTCGTATATTTATGGGCCTCTCAAGCTTACGTTATTGGTGTATGGCCTGATTTGAAGGCAGTGTTGGTCGTGGCCATCATGATGGCTACACGACTATTCTCAGAGCATATATTATGGGTCACATTTTGTTGATCACTGCCACAGTTATAGCTACGTGCATGACATTCATAGTAGTAGCCAAATGTTCTTGGGGTGAATGACGTCAACTACGTGGCGCAACCTTCCTGGTGCATGTTGGCACTTCGGTGTGCGAGCACTTCGCTAACCTCATTGGGGCAGCCACTGTGTGGGCTGGACCTGATATTTGGGCCATATATACCACTTGATATCTTGAAACTATGGCTAACTACAACAAAAAGATGGTATCATACAAACTATATTTGGAACAAAGATGACACCTTAATGAGGCTTTATATGGAGGAAACCACCGAACCTGTCATTGGGAGAATTAAAAGAAGTAATAATTCTTGCTGCTCAGATCATGCTACTACAAAGGGCACAGATTAATCAGGTGCTGCAAATGAATCTGAAAAAGGCTCAAGAAAGAATGAAGTACTTTGTAGAGTAGATGAAAAAATGTTGGTAGGCAGTTTGATGAGGGAATATGAGTGTATTGGAAGCTACAAGAGCACCAACATCAGTCAGTACAAAAAATGAGCAATGCTAAATATGTCGCTAAATATTAAATACCATTTTAGATTGAAAAGAGAACAGGTACTGTTGCTTATCGGTTGAGAATTCCATATTAAAAGTTCCTCCAGTATTTCATTCTACTCAAGAAACATCATAGCCTTCTCCACAATGCTAGTGTGCTTATTTCAGTCTAGAGAAGTTATACTAGAGCCTACTAGGATTTTGTAAAGGAGATTGATAACCAAAAACTCACAAAGCATTACTTAGTGGCTAATACAATGGAAAAGTCATTCATTAGAAGATGCTTCTCAAGAGGAATAAGATTCTATAAACCAAAAACTAAAAAAAAACTATGAGGGATCGTTACATGACAAAGGGCAAAAATGCAATTTCAATCTAGGATTTGGTAGTTAAAACCATTGAAACATAACTCTAATGACTTAAATTCCACCTACTCTAACTCTAGTAACTGACCTCCTCCAACCGTGCCTGCTTGATTTTGTTAGAGTAATTAAAGATCTTTATATAGCCATGAACTAGAAATGTATTAGGCACAAAATTTTCCATTTTATATTGAAAATATGCAAAGATCAGCTTCCATCAACAAATAACCTAAGCCAAAGAGGAAGACATGCAGAAAGTCATTGCTTGTCATGCACAGACAATGACACGTCCTTAGAATATATTTTCTTCCACTGCCCAATAGCTCACCATATATGGTTTGCAGCAAATGTTCATGATCAGGTCTACCGATTACAAAAACAAAATTCCATCATCTAGGTGACAGATATGCTCATAAATCTGGAGAGAGATTTGATGGCGATTATAGAAATTCTAATGAATTCGTTATGGTTCAATCGAAATAAGCTCTTACATGGTGAATCCCACAAGCTCCTACCATCTCATTGTGTTCAATTTTCCTTACACCAGTTAGATGAACTCAGACATGGATAAAATAAGCTAACTTCGATAAGTGAAACATTGATTGCTGCAACACTTACCACTGATGTAGTGCAAACGGTGGGAACCACTCTCTTATTTGATGCAGCAACAACAAGAGATTTCATATGCTTTGGATGGTTCGTAAAATACTCAGAGGGAGACAATTCATGGAAATAAGGTGAATCATCCAAAATAGATCAGATTCTCACAACGCAACTTGCAGAAGAAGTGGCCTTAAGACACATAGCTACTAAATGTGTTGATCTATAAATATATCTGGATGCAGTTAGAGGGAATGTGAAAATAATTATCAGGGCCTCCATCGTGCGAGAGAAGATAGATTAGACTTTGGATTGTTATACACATATATAAAACATCTAGGGATATATACAAATATATATATATATATATATATATATAATTCAATAAGTGCACAAATAACACTGAGATAATTCAAAATAAAAAAACAACCCTAACTACTTAATGAAAGTTCAAATATAACTCTAAACACTATATTCTAACATTGATCGGCCATTTCTGACCATTTACCAACTGAAAATGACCAAAATACCGTTTGGGCCAAATACAAAAATTAAAATATAAAAGTGCTCTTTTCCCGCCAGTGTTCTACAACCACCGCCACTGATCCACCACCTCCACCGCCGCTCCATCTCCCCTACTTCTGCTGCTCTAGGTTTCTGTTATTCTGCCGCACTGCTGGAGCTCGAGGAAGCACCACCACCACCGGTGCAGCTCGTAGCACCAGCTCTGACTAAATGTGCCTCCGGAAAAACTTGTTGCGCCACCCCAGCCCGTATTTAACTCAGCGGCACCACCTTACCCCATCCAGCATTCCAGCGGCATCACCCCAGCCCGCATCTGGTACCACCCGGTCACTGCTAGCAAAACATTCCAGCGGTGCCACTCTAGCCCCATCTGACCCAATGGTGCCACCCCGTCGCTGTCGACAAAGCATTTTAGCAGCAAAAATTAAACTATTCTTGAAATTAACCTTAATCGTTGGCATTCCTCCAACGCAACAACCTAATCCCCCACCAGTACTTTCTTCCAGAAAACCCTATGCATAGTTTTTCTTAATCATGTATCAATAACGGTGTTTTTTCTAGAGGATCAATTCTCTTGAGGTGTGGTTTCGGCAGATAAAAAATGCCTCAGGAAAACGTGAATCTAGTTCTTGACCCGGTGCTCTTAGTACCAGGAATTTTCTGCTCGATTCCCAAAGCCATCGAAGCAAAAACTGGCAGAGAAGAATGGGTGTGGGTTCAAATACTGGGAGATGACTGTGAATTCTGAACCAAGCTATGGTCCATGTTCGACCCCAGCCCGTATTTGATCCAGCGGCACCACCCCACCCCACCCCACATTCCAGCGGCGCCATCCCAGCCAGCCTTGGTGTGAGGATACACATGTTCCTCAGCGGCGGTTATTTCAGCGGTATGGAATGGTCGAATTTGGGAAACCAATTTCAGCGATGCCACCCAGCCCACCGTGGTGTGAGGATGTGCTTGCTCCTCAGCGGTGACAATTTAAGTGGCTGCAGAATGGTCGAAAAAGGAAACCATATCTGAAACAATGGTGAATCTCGCCGAAGAAGAGGAACAAGCGGCGAACGGAAAAGGAGAAAGGAATCAGCTTTGGGGGAACGAAGAGCGGAGACAGGAGAAAGGATTGGGTTTGGGGGAGCGACGAATGGAGAAAGGAGAAAGGAGAAAGGAGAAAGGAATTGGGTTTAAGCGAGAAGGAAAGATAGATATGGAGAAAGGAAAATTAGGGTTTGAGGGCATTATAATTTTTTTGGAGGGGTAAAATAGTCTTTTCACTAAATTTCGGCCTAAATATTTCAAAATGGGTAAAATTGAACTTACATCAACTATCTAGGGTTATATTTACACTTTCAATTATCAAAAGGTTATATTTGCACTTATGTGATATATGTAGGTTTATATATGCACTTTTCTCAAACATCTATTGCCAAATTACAAGATTCAAGATCGCAAGACAAGCAAATAGTGTAGAACAAAAATTAGCACAATATCCAAAGACTATTTGTTTATACTCTTACTTATGAATCTTAACTCCACACATTATAACCCAGACCAATGCTTAATGAAATACAATTCCTTTTTTTCAAAAAGAAAAGAAAAGTAAAAATTGCTGATTAAATTGAATTTGAGAGGTATGGCCACGACCTCCCAATCCTGTTAGAGTGTAAGAACTTATTTAGGTCTTTCATTCCATCATAAACCTTCAGTTGAGTAGGTAGTTTGAAGTTTTTCACCACAGTAAAATTCTACAATACTTCCACCCGTGAGGAGTGCTCCATTTCATCCTTTACATCGTGATTTTAGGCGATCCTTTTGGTGGTTACCTTTGTATTCTCCGTTCCCTCTCAAGTTCTTGAGGAGTTTTCTAGTTATTATTTGGTCCTTTCGCTTTGTTAAAAACTGCATATATAGTTGCTCCATGTTTGCTTCAAGAAACATTGCAAAAGACAACTTCTCATTATCAGGGTGGCTGATTTCCCCTCATTGTCGTCTCCAATTTATTGAATATTTTTGATTATGGGATATGGCTCATGTTTCCAGAGTGGTGAGTTTGTTTGAGGTTGTGGGTTTGTTGGAGGTGGTGTTGGCTCAATCACTTGCCAGCTTGATTTTTTGATCTTCTTTTCTTTGACACCATGACTTAAAATGAACAGTATAATTTATAAGATCCCCACATAAGGCGCCACCGATGCGATTGTTCCTTTCAAATAATGGTGACAATCCCAGCTTGTGGAAAATAACAGATGCTCTGGTCCTACAATAAAATCTCTCATATATTTATAGGCCTCTCAAGCTTACGTTATCAGTGCGTGACCTGATTTGAAGGACGCTTTAGTCGTGTCCATTGTGATGGCTCAAAGACTTTTCTCACCGTAAATATTGTGTGTCACATTCTATCGATAGTTCCTAGAATGGCAACTACGTGTTGGTATTCATGGTAGTAGTTAAATGTTCCTCCGGGTGAATAGTGCCAACTATGTAGTGCAACCTTCCTGGCACATGTTCACACTTTAGTGTGCGAGCACTTCTCTAACCTCGCTAGGGCAGCCACTGTGTGGGTTGAACATGATAGTTGAGCCATATATACCACTTGATAACTAGAAATTATGGCTAACTGTAGCAGAAATATGATACAATACAAATCACCATTTGGAACTAAGATAACACCTTATGTGGCTTTATATGGAGGAAAATCAATGAACCTGCCATTGGGAGAATTAGAAGAAGTAATATTCTTGCTGCTCCGATCATGCTACTACAAAGGCCACAAATTAATCAGGTGCTACAAATGAATATGAAAAAGGCTCAAGAAAGAATGAAGTACTTTGCAGATGAAAAAAGGCTGGTAGGAAGTTTAATGTGGGAGAATGAGAGTATTTGAAGCTACAAGAACATAAAAAAATAACTAGTATAACAAATGAGCAATGCTAAAATATTTGCGAAATATTTTGGACCATTTTAGATTGAAAAGAGAATAGGCGTTGTTGCCCATCAGTTGAGAATTCCATATCAAAGAAAAGTTCCTCCAGTATTTCATGCTATTTAAGAACCATCATGACCCTGTCTATAGTACTAGTGTGCTTATTTCAGCACACATTTTTACTGGAGAAGTTATACAAGAGCCTACTAGGATTTTAGAAAGGAGGTTGTATCCAGAAACTCACAAAGCATTACTTAGTGGCTAAAACAATGGAAAAATCATTCATTAGAAGATGCTTGATGGGAGGATTAAGATTTTATTAGCCAACAGTTTTCTCAGTTTATAGCTTCAGGAAAAGCTAAAAAATTAACTAAGAGGGATTGTTACATGACAAAGGGCAGAAGTGCATTTTCAATATAGGATTTGGCAGTTAAAAACGTTGAAACATAACTCTACTAACTTGAAGGCCACATGCTCTAATTTTATAAGGAGATTATGCAGATATTAGCTTCCATCAGCAAAGAACCCTAAGCAAAATAGGAGGATGTGCAAAAAGTCATTGTTTGTCAACCCAGACGATGATACGTCCTTAGAAAATATTTTCTTCCACTGCCAAGCAGCTCACCAAATGTGGTTCGCAACAGATGTTTATGATCAGGTCTACCGATTCCAACAACGGAATTTCATTCTCTAGGTCACCGATATGCTCATTAATCTAGAGAGGATTTTGATGGCGATTATAGCAATTCTAATGAATCAATTATGGTTCAAACAAAATAAGCTCTTACACAGTGAATCTAACGAGCTTCTACCATCTCATCGTGTTCAATTCGTCTTAAACCAATTAGAGGAACTCAAACATAAAGAAAATACACTAACTTTGATAAATGAAACATTGATTGTTGCTACACTTACCACTGATGTAATGCAAATTGCAGGAACCACTCTCTTATTTGATGCAACAACAACAAGGGATTTCACATGCTTGGAATGGTTCATATATGACTCAGAGGGAGACAATTCATGTAAATATGGTGAATCATTCAAAATACATCAGATTCTCATAACGCAACTTGCAGAAGCAATGACCATCCATGATGTAGGAGAAGATAGATTAGAGGGGATTCACATATACTAATCAGGGTCATCCATATTGTGGGAGAAGATTTATTAGATCTTGGGTTGTTATGCACATATACTCCCTCTGTCCCACCAATTTTGGCATATTTACTTTTTCACGGTTTTCAGTAATCATGCTTGACCATCATATCTCTACATACATATAACAATTCCACATAAAAATTGATAATTAAAAAATAGATTTTAAGGTAAATCTAACAATATTTCAGATGATATTTTTATAATATGTATATTAATTTATATTAAGGGTCAAAGTTTAACAAGGTTGACTTGGAAAAAACATATAGGTCAAAATTGGTGGGACGGAGGGAGTAAAACATTTATTGTCAAAATTACAAGATTCAAGATCCCAAGACAAGCAAATAGTGTAGCACACAAATTAGCACAATATCCAAAGACTAATTGCTTAAACTTTTACTCATGAATCTCAACTCCACACTTTGTAACCCAAACCTATGCTTAATAAAATACAATTCCCTATTCAAAAAGACTAGCGGAGTACCATCGCGCGTTGCACGATATTATTAATTAAAATATTATGATTAAGTTTTTTACATGGTGTGTCTTACATTTAAGAATCCGTCTCTTGAAAGACGGTCTCTCCATCAGGTTTAAATTGCAAATCAGAACAAATTAATCTAAAATTTTGGGTTGCATTATTCGGGTCATAAACTTATAACTACTGCAAGTTGCATAATAATTCTAAATATTGCAACTAAAATCTTTTACCTTTCTATAATTCTAATTCAACCCCGTTTTCCCATAAACCTATAAAAACGGTCTTTTCGAAGACTTTACCTACATTTGTAATAAAAATCAAGAATTTTATTTGAAATTTTAAAGTTTAGCATTGAAGAAAAACTATATAAGATAGTTAGAAATCGTTAAATATTGAATACAATGAAAAGTAATTATTTATATGTTGAGATTCATTTTAAAAGGCTGTCATAATTATATGTATCTCATTGCAATAAATAAAACTAAATATCAAATGATCTTATTAGTCTCACTAATTATAAAATGTCTTCATTTAACAGTTAGTCGGTCTAAAACAAGACTATGTCATGTAAAATTAATAAATAAATAACATGTATACATATTTCTATCGAAGTACTCTATCAATGTATAAAAAAATCCGAATATTTTGTTATTTCAAATTACGTGTTTCTTTAAATTTTCTTCAGTGATATACATACACACACACACATATATATATATATATATTACAGTGAGATATTTATTGTTTTAATTATATCTTAATAAGTTTATATATTTTAACAATTTATGATTGATTATATATAGTAGATAATTAAAATCAGTAACATATCATAATATTAGTATAAGTTATGATTGATTATATATAGTAAAGAATTAAATCAGTAACATATTATAATATTAATATGTTATTTTGAAACAACTTGGATTTAGGTTAGTCAAAATTACTTCAATATCCCCGGTTGAAAGCACCATCCAGAAAGCAAACAATTTCTATAATTCCAATTTAACCCCGTCTTTCTATAAGCATATGAAATGACAGTATTTCCCAAAACTTTGCCTACATTTAAATTGAAAATAAAGATTTTTATTAAAAATTTTAAAGTTTAGTCATTAAAGAAAAACTATAAGATTTAATGAATACGATAAAAATAATTATTATGTGTTGAGATTCATTTTAAAAGGTTATCATAATTATATGTATCTCATTGCAATAAATAAAATTAAGGGCAAAATACTCAAATGACCCTATTATTTCACTAAAGTGCCAATACAACCCTGTAAAATCTGAACGTGTTATTATAACCCTATGTTTTGCATCAGATGTGCCGATATAACCTTTTGACACTATTCAGGTATTGGCCTATTATTTTTTGGCGCTGATAAAATTATAAAAGACAAAAATACCCCTAACATTAAAGTTAAAAATGTAAAGACAATAATTAACAATATCTCTTCTTATTTTCTCTTCTTCTTTTCCAATCTATTTTTCTTCATTTCCCCTGCTTCTTTTCCTCTGTTCGTCTTCTCAACACCGCACCACTAGCAGCACCGCCGAGCCACCAGTAGCATCGTCGTCGCCACCTCCACCTCACCACCAGCAGTACCGCCGCACTTTAGCCCACCCCACCCCTGACAACACCGCGCTCCGGTGCCACCGAAATACCCTAACCCACCCCACCCCACCGCAGCCGCCGCTTCCCTTGTTCATCGTCTTCCACCCCTATCCCAAAATTCCCTAGCTTTACAATTGCTTCTCATGTTCATCTTTTTCCACTTGCAGCCCCCAAATCCCCAACTCCACTGTCGTTTCTCCTGTTCATCATCTTCCACCCTTAGATCTCAAATTCCCAGCCCCGTCGCCGCTTCTCTTGTTCATCGAATTCTTCCCCCGGGTACCCAAATCCCAGCCTCGCGCCCACTCCAACCCCCAAATCCACCACCACTCTTCCACCCCTACCCCCATCGTCTTCCACCCCAAACCATACCAACCCCCCGCCTAACCATAAAATAACCAAATACTAAACCCAGAAACCTGGAGATCCAGAAACCACAGCCCCCCGCCAAGCCCTAACCCCTGCCACCGATGAACAAAGAAGAAGCAAACGAATTGAAGAAGAAAAAACCAGAGAAGAAGATAAGAAAATGAAAAACCAGAAATTCAGAGCGGAAAGATAAGAAAAACGAAGGGAAAATGGAAAACCTTGGAAAATGGAAAAAAACCTTTTGTTAATAGTATATCGTAGTCTTTTTAATTTTTTAAAATTTAATTCTTTGAAATAGGGGTATAATAGTCAATTCACGCAATTCCGGCCAAATTATGTTCTCCAGGGTTATATTGGCACTTTCGATCAAATATTAGGGTTGTAATTGCACTTTCAGATTTTACAAGGTCATATTGGCACTTTCGACCAAAACATAGGGTAATTTCAGCACTTAACTCTTTTTTCAAAGTCAAATTTAAAAATTTTGACTCTAAATATAAGCTAATATATTTATAATAAACATATCATGTGAGATATTGTTACATTCTTCTTAACATTCATTTTATGAATATCAAATTTTTATGTGAAATTATTATATGTAATTAGAGTTATTGGCGGTCAAACATTATTATTGGACACCGTGAAAAAGTAAACATGTTAATGGTGGAAGGAAAGGATTGTACCATAAAGTTCCAATAAGAGACTCAAGTTAGAGGACCAGACCAGGAATTGTCACAGACCCGACCCGGGACATTCTTTATAAAACAGGGCGGGTCTCATAAATCAGCGAATCTTAAAAAATGCATTCATCCCAAAAATTGTCACTACCAAGCTGCAGCTCCAAATTCCCAACTGAATGATTTCATCTCCTTCAACTCGGAACCACCCGGAAGTCATCACCAATGGACCCTTCGATCATGAAACTCCTCGAGGAAGACGAGGTAAAATATAGGAGCCAACTTCGGAGGGGTTTTCTGGGTGTTAAAATGGGATTATGAATGAATTGGAATGAATTGCAGGACGAGACGATGCATTCTGGGGCGGATGTGGAGGCGTTTACAGCTGCCCTGAACAGGGACATTGAAGGCGATGTTTCAGCTTCTCAACCCTCTGATTCTGACAGCAGTACGATGTTCTTTCTATCTCTCTGAAAATAACTTAATGTTTGTTTGCTCTAGGTGGTTCTTAGTGAGGTAAGAAGCTAAGCTTCTTGAGTTTTTGAAGCCTTTGGATGTGTAGAATCTTTGGATTGCTGAATGGGGTTAACCTGTTATTCTTTTTGTTTAATATTAGGATACACCCTTTGGTTTGTGCTGAAGTTTTCAGCTTAATTGTTGAATACGAGGTTTAAAGATTGATTTTTCATGCTTTTCTCAGTGAATCCTACTGTTTTAAGCTGTTATCTTTAATTTCCTGACTCTTTGCTCATTAGAAGTATTTAATTGGTAATTTACAGGTTGGAGCCTACTTTGCGTGCGAGTGTGTTTCCGTTCAATAGCTGTATTTTTACTCTCAAAACTCTCCCTTTCTGCATCCCTTTGTTTATCTGTGATATGATTGTTTGATTGCTTGTTTTTGGATTCCTTTCATGATACTGGGAAAACCCCGTGGTTAGTTCTTTGTTGTATGCATCTTGATCATATTGTGTTTTTGAATATGCATCAATGGTGTTTCTATGGTTTTTGAAAGTGTGTTTTTTTGTGTCTTTCCATACATGTAGGATGAAAGGCAAAGCCTTGAAATTGTGTAAATGTTTAAAATTCATTGAAATGATTTTCATTCCATATGTTTTCTTTCATATTTCAACCTCTCAACCCTCTGATTCCAACATTAGTACAGTGTTCTTTCCCCTGAAAAACTCATGTGAATATAACCTGACAAACTGTGGATACATTTGTGCTATTTTTCATGAATTATGAGATCCGTTTGGCGTGTTGGGATGTTGTGAGAATGGGGAGTTTCTGGGTTACCTAATATTTTCCCTTTTCTGAGATATGAAATTCCCCCCATTTCTGCAATCCAAACACTACCTTGGTTTATTAACATGTGACGAGGTTAAAAGAGTGGTTTTTTAAAAATGTTTTTATCCAATGATCTGAACCCAACAGAGGTGAGCTGTTTTTTAATGGAGTATAAAGTAGGGAACCCTGTTACTTTGTATATTGCTAGTATCTAGTTAAACCAGATTTCAATAATTGTAAATTACAGTTAAGTTTTAGTCATGATATTACAATTGTGATAGGGATTTACTTTTGATTTTGATTAAGTTGGAAAATCAGATTTCTCTGTTTTTCGTGGGTCTGTTGTTAATTGTTACTGACCCAACATGAATAGGAGGTTAGTAATTGACTGTCATCATCATGAGTTGGACT
>JAULKM010013684.1:0-14631 GCA_032355605.1 Rubia tinctorum
TACTCGCTCCCAAGAAAGTAAAGATACTGGCAAAGAGGCACCTTCTTAAGAGAGATACAAATAGACAGTTTTGGGCAAATTTCTATCTTTGTTTGAACTTGAGTTTTTGTTACACCTTCAGGTTATTCCTCTGTAGTCTGTTGCCATGCTAATGGTAGAGGAGTTGATCTCACATTTTGTTGAGGAAGAAAAGGCTCTTGTAATTAAATTTTCCTTTCAAGAGTGTCGGACAGGGAAATTTACGGCAGTGAAACGTATAATAGGGCTACGGTTACGAACCACCGATCCTGGCACCTATGTGGAATCAACCTCGTTGTTGCACGGTAGTGCCATAACCGTCGTTGAACATAATTTTCCACGGCATTTTCTAGAGTTGTGGTAGCTTATTTTTTAACCGTCGTGGTTTGTTCCGAGATTGGAAGCTAGGGAAATCGCAGTGTGTAAAATATACTTTCGGTGTCAAAAATATTTTCTCAAAATTTGTGGGTGTTGTCATCGGGCTGGAATAATTGTTGTTCTCTAATAATGGATTACTTTATTTGGTTTCGACATCGGAATAATCAACATTCTAATTGCTGGCATTGCAAGACAACATCCGCAATCGGAAACGTTGTAAATATGGCTATCAGTAAATTCAATGTATTCATAAATGCACTTCATGTCCAGATTCAATGACCAACACATGTAAGTAGTTTATGAAACTATTATAGAAATTGCAAGACAAAATGAAAAATACATAATGTATTAAATTAGACAAAGGAAATATAACTTAATTTGAAAGTATGTTACAGATTTTCTTACACTAATGTTACTAAAGGTTGGTTTAGGGTACCTTAACTAGAACTAATTTGAAAGAGTTGATTTAGTTATATTTCACGTACCTAGACTAGTAGATAATTTTACTCGTCGAATGAGTTGATGAGTGAGAGATATGTCTACCCGAAGCAATGGAAACTAATTCTTTAGGAAAAACAATAACCCTTCCAATACTTCACGATATTCTGCAGAGAACCCTGCTCACCCAAAGAGTGATGTAAGAATGACATTCCAACAACTTCATACTTGCATACAAAATGTTTAACTATGTAACTAAACTAGTAGATAGTTATGGATTGCTGATTACTAATAATGTGTGTGCAATTTGGAGTTTTGAGTTTAACACACACATTATTAGTAATCAATAATCCATAACAAAAACAAACACAAAAATGCATCAACAAAAACAGTTACTCCAATTACCTTTGTCTTATCAAGTTTAACCATTTCTTGGCGGCCTACAAATCGACAAAGTCAATCCCGACCCCATCTCTCATGGTCACCTTCAGTTGGCTCGTGGTTTTCCATACCTCAAACACTTGGACCGTGACTTTCCTGCTGCTCCAAATAATGAGGGCATTGCAAAGGGATATATTGGAGAAGGAGATTCCGCCGCATTCCACGGCAACAAAGACGTGCGATGGATATGAGGTGAGGTGGTAGTGTGAGGAATTGACACTAGTTGAGGAATATGATCGTGGACTGGTGGAGAAGAAAATGATGGGGATGCTGATGTATGTCACCATCTTGTCTTGTATATGAATCTTCATAACAAATCTTCAATATGAATGATAGTATGGAGATTAAAAGTGTGCAAGCATACAATGGTGTTGAAGAAGGGGGCAGACTGCTTCTTTTGAGATTTTGTGGGTGTAGGACGACAATGGTTGTAATAAATGAAGACAGTGTATGAAACAATGCGCTTGAACCACCTTTATCCTTCCATTGATGCGCCACTGAATAAATGTTTCGATATCAAAACTAGTTTTGGTACAATTAAAAGCTATATCAGACATAGTTTCGAGATTGATTCGGGTGTAAAAATAGAAATTGGTAATGGAAAAATAACCTCGTTGTAATTTCGAACCTATGTTTCGACTTTGGAATATGCAGCGGTTGATTTCACACCGTCTCATGGCAATGCAACCGGTTTATGAACTTGTAGCACATAAAATGTTTATCCCTCCCAAGTCCTGAAACCAAATCTTGACATACCCTCTCTCTCCAATTTTCCCTTGAATAGTTAATATTGCATCTTCGCACGAGTTCATATTTAGTGACAAGTGGTAAAACTATGGGAAAAAGTAAGTGAACTAATCCTTCACCATCTCGATTCGGTAGGCAAGATACAATGTCCAATCAATCATGGGAGGAACCAGATGATGGTGAACTTATGATTAAACCAGAAAAAGAAGACAGAGGGGTCACAAGTGCCTCGTAGAAATGGGGTGTAAGTATTTCAGGTTACATGGTGACAGAGATGGGCAAGTGGACAAATATGACTTGTCAGCGTTGACCGTGAAGAAACCGTTGTTTTTTAGTGGGTTTTCGTGAATGGCCTTCCATTTGGGGGAATGTGTGCAAGCCCACCATTGGAAGCCTTACGATCTTATATTACATCATTGATAATAAATCATTGAATCCTTGGTTCACAATACTGTTCGACATGAACAAAGTCGCTTGCACAACGAAGAAGGAATTCCCATATGGGTGTTCGGTCATTAGGATGATTAAAGAGCATGATGTTATACCTATAGATTGCCATTACGCCTTGAATATTACGATCAAAAGTGGCTTAACCTGAATCTGGGGCTAGAGATTCTAGGGCTACGACTAGAGATTCAAAGATCGGTGCATTGTCATGGGCAGGTATTAAGTCATACATCATTCATAATTATCAGTGGTTTGTACATTTAAATGCAATATGTTGAATTCTTTGGTGTTTGTCTGCAGGCTTCGAGAAAGGATTTATGTGGAAGTGGAAGAAGTTATTTGTGTGTTTCAATAGCCACATGGAAGCTCTGGAGACCAAGGTGAAGGAATTGAAGGCCTAGCGAGATACTTACCATCATGAGAAAGAGATTGAGATATAGATAAGTGAAGAAGAGGAGAGGTCTTATTGTCGACACGTTTATTCATCTAACGCTGATGGAGACAAGGAAAATGTCACATTGTACCCTGTGCTCCTTAAAAAATTTCCGTTACATGCCAAAGAATTTGTGAAGATGTAAAACAATTTTATTTATTTCAGAATTGATGGGATTGTAACGTCACATTATGAATTGTTGTATAGTTACATTGCGCGATTGAATTATAACAAATGTGTACATGTCGATGGAATCACTATCAAGTTTGGCATGATTGTGAGTCTCACTGTTAAATAAACACGACCATATCATCTAACCAATATAAGAAGACTAATAATTCCAATGGAAATTCCGAATTTGGATCTTCGATAAGGAACGAGATGTACTTCCCGTAATAATGTTTCAAAGTTGGAAACCATGAGTTACGTGTCCGGTACCTAATTCGGAAAAGGCAATGGAAAAATGAAAACCTCTAAATTTTTTTTAAAAATCATTTCAATATATGTTACGATTTCAAAACCGAAGAAGATTATATAAAAAAAATCCTTCCGAGGAGCCCTTCAAACTCGAAAATGACTATGGTGACAAACCTATGTCATATTTGGGGCATACAATTTCCTGCAAACCCTTTCAAAATTGTTTACATTTTTAATCGAGGACACCCTTCAAATCAATATTGAAAATATGGCATCAACCTCTGTTTCCCGTGATGGAACTACAATGTGAATGAAGCAAACTGCATGAAGAAAGAAATCGACACCAACTTTCGACGCTACAAGGTTCGTGTCTCTTGCTACTTCTCAAATGTTGTTCCGAAATTCTTGCCATTAAGGATGCAGTGCACTTCGACAAGTGTATCAATTTTATACCAATATGATGTCGGTAGAGGGAGGTCATCTCTAATATGACCAATGGTAAACAGTTTGATGTTGATCCATGGAAGATTAATGATTTACTAGATTTCCCGTACAAGAGTCTTGATGACTGTTACCTGGCGGTTGCTGATGATCCTTTTAACATATATCATATTTCAAACTGGCACGTACATGTTGATCATTCTCTATTGAATCTTACCCAGGTAGCCCAATTATAATTTAATAGGTCTGTATCCGATCTTGACTCCGCCAAGAGTTATAAACTCAAGTGGTTGACAATAGAGAAGAGGATTTTATACGAGATGGTAGCAAGGAGTTTGGTGCCAGTGGGGGGTCACATATGCCAGCCCACAGTCACCACATTATGTTGTTCTACTATTTGGTGAAGTAGGTGAAGGTTAATTCTGGCTATATCATTGTGCAACACAAGTTAGCATCGTTGTGAATTCGAAGAAGAAGGCTATCAAGCTATCGTGCGGGCCTCTCATTTTCAAATACTTGAAGTTGGATAACACATTTACCTTTAGGAGCGAGGAATTGCCTTCTAAACTGTACGACTAGAAGTTCTTTGAGAATAAGAAGTGGAAACTCATAATGGGATATGGCCGCACAGGGTTGCCGGACTAAATGGTAAAAGAGGATGCACAGATGAAGGTAATTTTTTTCATTAAATCTTTATTGGTGTTTTTCTTACGTATTGCTATTCTAATGTTGCGCTCACAAAAGGAGTTGAAGAGGATGACACCTCATTCATGGTGGACATGTACAAAAAAAACGATAGTGAATAAGATAATATAGTTGAGGAAGACAACTTATTAAGCCAAGATGATTTTCAGGGTAACTAGGCGTGCGGAGAAACATGGGCAAGGATCACAATCTAGAACATCCAATTAAATTAGTAATGTTTTCAATTTTTTAAAAATAATTGGTTAAATGTTTTTTAACCATAACTTTAGGTTGAAAGTGCCAATATAACCATGTAAAACCAGAAAGTGCCAACTAATCCCAGCTTTATGATGAATTGTGCCGATATAACTTTCAGGTCTCATTCCGGAGTTGATTCATCAATTGGGCCGTTGATCATACCCGAAATGATGAATATGCCCTCTGCCATTTCAGCTTATATTTTCCCCCATTTTACCCCTCCCATCACCACCAACCACTACCTCCAATCACCCTTTCCTGCACACTCTCTGCCACCACCACCAGCCACCCTCTCCCACCATCTCCACCACCTCTCCACCACCACCCGAGACTATGAATTTCTTCTTGCCACTGCCAACGCCCACCACAACACAACCCCTTCTTTTTCACCCTCTTCTTTGGATTCCAAAGCTTTTGTCTCCCGAGGAAGATTCTCAAGCCCCTTTGCCTACGCCTGGTGCACGTCTGGGCACCCAAATTCCCCATGAACTCATCTCTCTCCAGTATGGGCCCCTGTATGGGTTGTGGAATTCGACCAAAATTGAATGGCGATTCGAGTTGGGGATTTTGAATCTCCAGATTCCGGCCACCGCAAGCTCGAGCTCAAGCTCTGGAATTCGAAGATGAGGGTGAGAAAGAAAGGGAGTATAGTGACGGAGACGAAGGAAGGTGGTGGTGGAAATCAGATATAGTGGTGGAGAAAATTGTGTTGACTGGGAAGAAGAAAAGGGTGTTGGAGGAATTCTTATTTTTTTATTTTTTTAGTAGCGGTAAAATTGTCATTTCCAGTATTATGTTGGCACATAAATCACAAAGTTTGAGTTATTTTAGTACTTTCTCATTTTACAGGAATACTTTCAACCTAAAGTCGAGATTATTTTGATTTAAAAAAACAATTTTGCATTTTAGGACTGTTCGATCCCTATCAGTCTATTACCCTTTGAATAGGTCGACAGGGGACGAGAGAGATTCCAGATTTATATCCAAAACAAGGGCCGAAAATTACTACAAACAAAACTCATCCGTTTTTAACTCACGCAATCATCCCCTACGTATTTTTTTATTCACGTTCACTACTTCTTCTTCTTCTAATTAACTCAATGGCAATATGCAACAAATTAATCCTAGCTTCTTTGATGGCAATTTTGGCTCTTATGCTTTTGCATGAAGAGGCTAACGCACTAATCAGGATGAATGCAGCTGCTCCCGCTGTTCCGAAAGCTGCAGCTGGAGGAAGTAATCCGGCCGATCGAGTGGAGGCCGCCGGAAAAGTCACCCCTGCGCCTCCGGCTGGGAACCAGCACCACCATGGAGGGAATGAAGATAGCAATCACGACAACGACAACGCTGCTACACAAGATGAGGAATTCAGCCCAGAAGTTTTTGTCTTGGGACATTAGTACTGTTTCATTAATTATTGTAATTGTACGTGGTATTTAATTTCGTTATGATTTTAATAAGGAGGCTTATAACTTAGAGTGGGTTTACTAACAGCCGGTTTGTTTATAAGTTTATGAACATGCTACTTATTTTTTACCTTATACACTGCATTTGTTAAATTACATACTATATTTAGAAATTGAAAAATAAATTTTTACATTATATATTTTTTATATTTTCACATTCAAACAGACATTATTACTTATTTTAACTTTTAAAGTACCATATTTAAATCTTATAAAAAATTACAACATTTAAGGTAAAAAATACAATGGACTGTCCATAAATTTAAAAGAAAAGCCGCATTTGCTGAGACATTCTCTATATAACTTATAAGTCCAATACTACATGGTTGTTTGATATATAACTAGATATGATTATATACATATTTAATACTCTCTCCATCCCACGTTTAGTTGCACTCTTTCCTTTTATAGACGTCCCAACTCTATTTGCACACTTGTCATTTTAGGAAAACATCTGTAATGTAAAAGACTTCAATACCCCTAAGATTCCAAATATTTATTCTTGCCTTCCTCCCGCCAAGCCCTTCCAGATGCAAATCCTGCTAATAAAGCCTCTGACATTATCTTGTGCTAAGCCAGATCTGTACCATTTCTTCTTCAGAGAAGAATACTGAAGTCCAGAGGGACAATGCTAATTTATTAAAAAAAGTACGTTTCTTTTCTTTTTTAATCCCAAGGAATCTAGCACGATGACTAGTGCTAGTAGCAAAGAGGAACCTATCGAAAGCTCTTTGTCGTATGCTCTGAGGTATCTTCAAAAGATGAAAAGGCGTCCTCTAAGCTGCCCAAGAGCTGAACCTGTTTGTGGAAGAAGAGTTATTAGGAGTGGATGCTACTGGAAAGGTTGAATTGGTAGTTTTCTGATGTCAAGGTTGACATCAACCCCTTTTTTTCTTTCCTCCTCCGGAACTCTGGACCTTTGCATCTCCTCAGCTCAGTCCTTTTTTGCCTCGCTCCTCTCGCCACATCTCCTCCTCCATTTTCTGCCGTGTCTCCTCCTCCTCACGTTGCATCTCCTTCTCCATCCGCCTCCTGCCGCGTCTTCTTCTCCGATTTGGATTTGATATTGAGGGTTTTGATTTTGGTGGGTATCAATTTGATATTTAGGATTTCAATTTTGGATTCGAGGGTCCAATTTTAGATTCGATTGAGGGTTTCAATTTTGCAGAGTTTAGGTGAAGGTGGTGCGGTGGGTAAGGCGGTGGTGGAGATGGTGGAGGATGGGGGCGGATGCAAGAGCGATGAAGGTGGTGGTGCGGCGGGTAAGGCGGTGGCACTGGTGGAGGTGGTAGTGGATGGGAGCGGATACAAGAGCGGTGAAGGTGGTGGTGTGGTGAAGGTAGTGCAGTGAGTGTATGTGGTGGAGATGGTGGTGGGCAGATGAGGCAGTGGTGGTATTTATAGGAGGTAAATGAAGGGTAATGTTGTCAATTCCCGTGGTCAAAATTTTGACTTGCTCTTTCTCTCTCTGCAAAAGCAGCTGGGACAGAGGGAGTAATAGTGATTGATTTTTTTTATTTTTAGAAATTATACGTTACGAAAATCTTGAAATTTCTCACGTGAGTATATTATTTGAAATTTATGGTCAAATTTACCTTGCAAAAATGGATGAAAAAAATGTTCACCTTTGGCCCTCTATTTTTTTTGACACTCTTGACCCTCTAAACTAGTATAAGTGTTAAAGTATGCCACTTCCATCTAGTCAAACCATTAAGTTTAACTTTTGTTGACATTTTGGGGGGCAAAAATATCATTTCCTATTTAACCCCAAAATTCTTTGCAATTCAAAAAATGTCTTCTCGAGCTGTGCGTGTGGCGCGTGATAATTTACAACTCAGATCTCATCATCGTCGATAACATCTGAACAGTTCGAGAAGACGTCTCAACTAGGATCTTCTCAAAGTTTGTTGACAAATTTACAGTTCACTCCTCAATGTTCGATCTCCAATCTTCACTAGTTGAATCTTATCGCAGACTTTTCTCCTTAATGTTAAAGTCGTCCTTTTGATTTCCGCATCAAAACTCATGAAAATTTTATTAGTATCATGGGTGTGAACCATACGAGGTTCACGGTAAAAGAATTTGTAACATAATAATGATTAAAACATTCCTCAGCAGAAGCGGCACCAAACTTGACACTAGGTTAAAAGTTGGTCGTTGACGACTCAACCCTATCATGTTAAATTTATAAAAGCTTATGTATCCACCTACAATATTCTGGTTATGCGAAAATCAAGTAAGGGTTGAAACCAAGAGAAAAACCCAATCCTAATTCAATTGTATATTTCGGCCAACTCTAATATTTAGCTTTTGGGGGGGTTGGAAAATTTGTTTATTTAAAACTAATTAAAACAAGAAAATAAAGTAAAATTTTTAAATCAGAGAATATAAATAGTTCATCCAAAATTTTCACACATCAGTTTTATACAATGATCAAAGGTTACATGTTCATTCCATTGCTAATATTGTTCTGGTTCCTTACTAGGCACGTGGTCATAAATATACACCCTATTTGTTGTAACACATTTTCTTTGACAGTACACTAATTAATTACTGAAGTCATGCAAAATAGTCACAAGTAGGTTAATTTATAGCTTTAAGACCATGGTAAATTGGGCCTCGGTTTAGTGGTGATCCAGAATCTCTATAACATAGAGGTCCAAGATTCAAAACATTCCCCTATCAAGAATTGTGAATTTTAGAGAAAACTTTTGATAAGGATTACCCAGCGTTATGAGACCGTGTCGCGGTGCCGATGATTCCTATTATGGTTTCCCAATCTGCATATGATCAATGAAGGTAAGATCGTAGTGGTTCCGGATTCAGTGGTGATGGCTCGTTGGTGGTGCAGCGTTTGGATGTTCTCGAGAGGGTGTCCCTAAATATTCAAATGGATAAAGTTCTGAGCTCCACTGGGTTTCAATGGATTCAATGGTGATGTCTTCTAGTTTAGTCTTAGAGTATGGTGTTTATATGTAATTTGGTTGATTGTATGTAATTATTAAAAAATAGCTTCAATACTGTGAACTATATGAGATACATGACCTGACGAAACAAACTATCAGTGTACATGAAATCTAAATTACCAATCACTATCTTGTAAAGTTTGTCAATATTTACTGACACACGACTAGCTTATTCATTAGCAATATGCAAGATGATATATCAATAGATGATCAATCTAAACGAAACAACATAATTCAATTAAATACAGTTACAAGTTAATTCAGTATGATAGATTAATGAAACAAATTTATTTTCAAAACATATATTTTTCACCTCCAAAAATAAATTCTCTCCAGCAACTTTTTTCTTTTGAAAAATAAATTTGTATCATTAATAATCAGAATAGTTTACAAAGGGTGGAGCTATAGTTCATAAAGAAAAGTCACTTGGACAAATCTTTTGATATTACACCAATTGGTCCGCAATTGAGTTTTTCTGTCTAGAAATCCATCTAACTATTGGATCACCAAGGAATAGCATCAAAGATTTTGTGTCATTTATAAGCATGCTGAAATCTGATATATCATCTTTCTGTGACTGGAGAGCCTGGATTATTTGTTGAGCAACACCCTTAATGATTTAGAGAAATAAGAGTTTTCCTATGCAGCCTTTTATAGCCTTTGTGAGTGCCATCGCTTATGTTATTTGTGCTGGGTATTTAATCCGTATACGTTTAGATTCACTTTGTACCTATTTGTTATCGAATGTTTAAAAATGCCAACCTAAGTAGATTCCATATGCTTATGTAGCTGCATCTAGGGGTGTTCAAATTGTCAGACCTGTTTTGACCCGGCCCATATGGGTCAGGTAGGATTTTGAACTAAATCGACCCGTTTTGACACATTTGCAAGTTTACCCCATTTTCTTGGAAAGAAATCATAAAAAAGAATTAGTTTTATACAACATACCCACCATTAATTTAATTCATAAACAAGTTTAACATTATTGATTTTTTATATAACTAAATTAATTTTGCAAAACTACTATTAATTATAAATAATATATTTATTAATATATGAAATATAAATTCTGTATAGATAAATTTTAGTAAAATTATATTTTTAAATTAAAATGTTAAAAGTATTCTAATTAAGTAAAAGGGAAATAATTGTATTTTTCTTTATTAAGTGAATAATATATAATTAAATATAATATAATATTCTTATTTAAATTATATAAAAATAAATCATAATTTTATTTATTTAAATATTATTACATTTAAAAATAATATTTTTTATTTAAATAAATTATTAAAAAATTACTATTTTTATATGATTTGGGTCGATCCATGACCCAGTCCGACTCGACACAACCCGACACTAAACTATGGAAATTTGAACCCAACCCGACCCGACCCATTTATCCAAAAAATTTGGGTCAATTTGGGCTGCGACAGCTGACTCGCCCCAACCCGCCCAGACTCATTAACACCCATAGCTGCATCTAAGTAGAGAGGTTCTCCTGATAAGGGTGCATCTACATCTTGGCTTGCTTCAACACTTTGATGTCCATTCTTGTGCTTTCCACTTTTAATTTCCTCTGTCTGGGACAACGTCTGTTGAATTATTTGCAATGGTTGTAAGTCATGTCTTTCTCCGTACAGCAGTTGATTTCGATGGAACCATAAATGATTTAGAAGGATAGCTATTAATGACATGCTGTCATTATCTAAGTAAGGATTACATCCCTTAACCAAAGGGCTATTAGTGGTTTTTTATGTGAGAATATCTCATTATGGATGTCTGTTGCAAACCATATTTGATGAATGAATGGAAAACGGAAAAAGATGTGTTCCATAGATGTATCTTCTGATGCACATGTGAGGCGGAATTTTTCCGCCGGGAATTTTCTTTGGATCAAGTGTTTTGCTGTCGGAATTTGATCTTTGCACATCTGCCATAAAAAATGACTTATCCTTGGAGGCACTGTTAACTTTTGAATCTTGTTCCAATGGGTGAACGGCCCAGCACTGCTACTAGTCATATGTCCTGCATTATCCAGACAGATGGAATTAATATAAAGTTTGTAACCTGATTTTATCGAGTAATTACCATCATATGTAGGGTTCCAGGTCCATGTATCTTCCTGATGACTATATGGTCTAGGCATTGGGAGAATTAACTCTGCTTCTTCATCATTAAAGATCTCTTTTATTAAAGAAGAGTTCAATTTAGTCCCATTTGCTTCCAACAACTTATCCACTATAACATCTTTTGGGTAATCCTGAGAGAGGGAGGTTGGTTTTGCTTCCCCTATTCTTGGCAACCATAAGTCAGACTTTACTTTTATAGTATTTCCCTTGCCGATTCTTTTCCTGGCCCCGTGAAGTAATAGATTTCGTCTTTCAGTGATGGATCTCCAAACATATAATGGTCGATAAAAAATATTCACTTCTAGTGTAGAGGTTCCTAGGTGATATCGTGTCTTTATTAGCAATGCAATTATAGAAGTTGGATTAGCTAACAGTTGCCACGCTTGTTTCCCTAGTATTTCTTTAAATGTCTCAAATCCTTAAATTTCAGACCTCTCATTCCCTTGCGAGTACACATAAAAATACATTTCCTAGTGAATTTTCTTCTTATCGTCTATGCTACCCTACCAATATTTTGCATATTGTAAAGTTACGTGAACTTCATTGATTATGGAGTTGGCAATTTGTGAACTAATGTTGAAAAATAAAAATGTTCCATGTTGGAACATACAGAATGAATCAGGTTTTGATTATCAGAATATTTCGTAATAATTTATTTATGGGAATAAGAAGATTATGCAATATTAATTCAGATGTGTATGAAGCACAATATATTCATGGAAAATTCCTATAATTATGGAATTAGATTTATGAAATATTATGGGATATTTGAGTTAAGGAAAATCCCTTTATTTATGGGATTTTGATATGCTTCAGAAGCAAATAAGGAATAGGAATATTGTGGAGATATTTGTGGAGAATTCTGATTTGCTCTTGGGATTATATATACTAGACATCACGGCTGCAACTCTGTACGAACTTAATTGAGAAAAATCTGCACTTCAGATTTACATTTTTCTGAGAGCTTTGCAAGAGCCAGTTTTCATATGTTCCAACATACGTGACATGTTGATCAAGTTCAGAGTTGTATACCTTAATTCCTTGGGAGGAGGAGATCAAGCATAGACGAGTTTCAAGGTCAGAGGGCGTCTGATCAAGGTGGATCGGTAGCAAGGGGAGCTTGCGAAATCCACACAATAATAATTAGAAGATAAGTATAGTTGTATGGTGTACTTTGTATTGTATCTTTATGATTAGTGGATTTATTCGGAAA
The DNA here is from genome assembly GCA_032355605.1 of Rubia tinctorum. Lineage (NCBI taxonomy): Eukaryota > Viridiplantae > Streptophyta > Magnoliopsida > Gentianales > Rubiaceae > Rubia > Rubia tinctorum. Next base: position 12,480 of record JAULKM010013684.1, read on the forward strand.
TGGGCCAGGTCCCGCAGATGTAGGTGGACTTTACCGAACTACGTAACCAAGTTGTGTATGCTCGTGTGCTATTTATTTTACATATTTGGTTAGATAGGATATGTTGGAACATAGGTCTAATAGTTAAACTAAATTGGTAAAACCAAATTTCAATTGGTATCAGAGTTTGGTCACTTATTGTTTTACCTTAGTTGTGTCAAGGAAAGTGAGATCCGATTTTACCATGGCAACAAAGGAAAGAGCTTTAGTATCTCAGCCACCTCTGTTGGAAGGAAGAAACTACAATTACTGGAAGGCAGGCATGAGAGTTTTCATAAATTCTCTTGATGAACTTGCATGACACTTTGTTGAAACTGAGTGGAATCATCCAACTGAAGACAAAGAATCCATCTCTAAGGAGGAAGAGGGAGAGTCAAGTGCAAGGAAACAAAAGCTCAAGGATAAATCATCTTGGTCCCCAGATGAATTGAAGGCTTCACTGGCTAATTCCAAAGCGTAGAATGCTATCTTCACAGTAGTGGATGAAAATCAGTTTAAACTCACCTCTACATGTCATCAGGCTAAGAAAGCATGGGATATTTTGCAGACTGTACATGAAGGAACCAGTCGTGTACGTGAATCCAAACTACAAATGTTGGCTACAAATTTCAAAGAGTTGAAAATGGAGGAGGATGATACAATTGCCACATTCAATGAAAAACTTTGGGACATCTCTAATTAGCTTATCAACTTGGGAAAGTCAACAAGGAATCTAAGCTGGTGAAGAAAACCTTGAGATCACTGCCCAAGAGATTTTCTATGAAGGTTTCAACAATAGAAGAAGCTAGAGATGTATCCATAATGTCCTCGGATGAGTTGATGGGATCACTACATACATATGAGATGACTATGGAACAGTCTGCAGAGAAAACTCAGAAGGAGTTGACCTTTAAAGTATCTTCATCACGGGACAACCACGAATCATATGTGAGGATGGTATTGAAGAAATTGCTCTCATCACTCAGAATTTCTCAAGGATGCTGAAAAAGGTGATGAACAATAAATCGCAAGAAAAAACTGGTGGAAATAGGCCTCGTGGACAAAACTTTGGAAATAATCATGGAATACGCATGGAGCGAGAAAATCAGTAGTTCTCAAGAAATCAAAGTGGTGAAGCAAAACATCCAGGGAGGATTCAATGTAGAGAATGTGAAGATTTTGGAGATATCAATGCTGAATGTGCAAATATCCGGAAGAAGCAAGGAAGGTCGTATGTCACCTCGTGGAGTGAGGATGAAGAAGATGAGAAAGATGAAGAGGAACTTACCAACAATTATGTAGCATTTGGAGCAAAAATTCACAATGATATGGTGGGTGTGGACGTATCTTCCAACACAGATAAGTCTGTATGTTCCAACATAAGTTCTGACGATACTTCCAGCGATGATGAAGACCAACCTGTGAGTGATGAAGATATCTACACTTCATATGAACAAATTTATAACATGTGGATAAAGGTTGCTGATGAAAAAAAATTCCCTGTAGATGGAGAAAAATCAACTAGACGAGACGGAAAAAGAACTAGGATTATTGGTTGAAAAGCTTAAAAAGGAAATTACGGATCTAAAACTGAAACTATATTTTGCGACTGAGAGAGCAGAGATGGCGGAAGCAACAATCACCAAGTTAATTACTAGAAAGGCAAAGCTAGATAACATCATGACCATGGGAAAAAGCTTTAGAGATCAGCAAGGAATTGGGTTTGATAACCCATCAGGCAGTACAAGAAGTCTCAAGGCAGAAATTCAAGAGACAAGGAGAAAATTTATCCGGACTCATCAACGAAAACCTCTCATCTGTAGCTATTGCATGTTTCAAGGACATATTGAGGAAAAATGTCTCAGATTACTCAGAGATATCATGAATGGACGATAACTACCTATATGTTCCAACATAGATGATACTCAACGCTCAAGGATGGTTCGAAAGGTATAGGTTCCTAAACTCATCAATGTTTGTCTTGTTGCTCATACTTCCCTTATTGCACATTCTCGAGGCTCGTGGTACTTTGATAGTGGATGCTCTGGACACATGATTGGAACTCAGGAGTTTCTGACAAAAATTAAACCATATGATGGTGGTTTTGTTACTTTTGGAGATGGGAAGAGGAGTC
>JAULKM010013694.1:0-14630 GCA_032355605.1 Rubia tinctorum
GCAGCCAGCCATTTCCCCCAACTGAGGAGCCTTTTCCTCAGGCATTGCACTCAGCTTGAGGCCATCCCACCTGAGCTCGGAGACATCTCCACCCTCCAAAAGATTGATCTCTATTGCACGAATGCTCGGGTGGCTACCTCTGCAAGGAAAATCGAGGTTCTGAAGCTGAAAATTCAGGCTCAGAATAAGGTCAAAGGCGCCGGGTTCAGGTTCTCGTTTTACCCACCAGATCATTGATTGCAAAACTAACTTCTCCTCTCCTGTATCTTCTTACAAGGTTAGCGAAAGCATTCTAATCATCTATATTATCTGTATGTTCTGCAACAGCATACTCTATTGCCTTTTGATTCTGCTCTTTCAATGGCTAACTTGCAGAATGATAACCAATGCTTTTCTTAAACATTTTTGCAGTGGATTTCTGTTTCTCTGGTGGAAGAATGAAGCCACATTGTATTTGCTCCGAAACCTCAACATCTACCAGAGTTGTGCTTAAATAAAGTGGTAATCCAGTATACCAAATGTTTATCTATGATCTCAATCTTTTGTTATTTTCGGTTTGTACGATCAACTATGGGAAATTAGATGGTATCCGGAATATCTTAGGATAAATGTGTATTTTAAATTATTTACTATGCATTACATGTACTAGTATTGTAATTGTGTATTATGTAGATCTGTATTATAGGCAGTATTAAAATTTGTGCATTTTCTGATTATTTGAATTATTATAATGCATAAATACGATAATGAATTGCACTTTTAAATTAATTAAATACACGATTATAAGAATTGTGTATAGGTTGAGTTGTTATCATTACCACATTATCAAAAAATATATAAATAGAAGGAAAAAACGTTTTTAACCCTATGTTTTGTTCGAAAGTGCAAATATAATCTTGTAAAATCTGAAAGTGCAAATTTAACCCTGAATTTCATTGACCTAAATGCCAACGGTAAAATTGATCAGAAATATATGAAATGACCATTATGCCTCGAATTAAAAAAATTTAAAAAAAGAGAGAAAAAACCATAACCCTCTTCAGTCTTCCCCACGCTCAGAACCCTCTTTCCCACGACCAATTCCGCCACTACTTTGACAGTCTTGCCAGAGACTCGTCGACGCCCAAATACTCCGACGGACCATGCCTAACTTGCCATTACTCCAACAACCTAGGTGGAAATCCATCGACGCGTAGTGGTGGATAGCCCTAACAACGGCGAACCAGAAGCGCTTGTGCACTCCGTTCGTCTTCCCCAGCCGAGTCGCCGAGTTACGGATTCTCTTCTCCGTTCGGCGTTGAAGGCCAGTGTGGTGGTGGTGGTGTTGTGGGTGAGGGTAGGGTTTTAGGTGGAGCTAGGGTTGTTTTGATTTGTTGTGCTAGGCTAGGGTGCGGTGGGCTGCGGAGCTAGGGTGTTGGGCGTAGGAGGGCGACATGGGCTAGGGTTTCTGAGCTGCAGAGGAGGGTGACATGGGCTAGGGTTTCTGGGTGACGGAGGTGGCGATTCTGGTCGGTGGCACCAGCCGGATGGTGGTGCGTCTTGGGGTAGAATGGTCATCAAATATTTTGTTTTGAGCCAGAGGGCATTTATGTCTTTTTATGTTTGGTCAATCGCTGACTTCATTGAGTCAATGCCAGAATTGAGCAAAATGGGTATAAATGCACAATTTTACAAAAACTTGGGGTTAATTTCGAACTTTCAGATTTTATAGGTTATATATCTACACTTTTGAAATTTAATACTCCCCATGTCCCAGCCATTTCTGTAGAGAAAAAGGCAGGGACTTTTTTTAAGATGGAAAAAGTCTATACTATCCTTCCCTCCCCTGTGCTTTCTAAACTAGCACCATCGCACCACCGCCAGCAACGTCATCACCACCGCCACCACCCAAAACAACCAACACCACCAAATCTTCGACACCACCAACCGAGCCAGCACCATTGCCAGTGATGCTATCACCACCAACACAACCCAAAACAACCAACACAACCAAATCTTCGACACCACCAACCGAGCCAGCACCACCGCACAACCGCACCACCGCCAGTGACGCCACCATCACCGCACCACCTCCAGCGACGCCACCATCACCGCACCACCCAACACAACCAACACAAAAATCTTCGCCACCACCAACCGATCCAGCACCCAAAACCATCAAATCTCCAAAAAGAGCGACATCAGAGGCGCGGTGGAGAGGGTGAGAGAGAGATAGAGAGATGGAGAGAATTCAACCTACCTCGCCCCAGATCTGCAAGAAATCGTTGTAGGTGGAGACAGAGGTGCAGGCCACGCGGCAGCGGAGACGGATATGGAGAAGTGGGGCACGGCGGAGATGGATATAGAGAAGCAGGAAGCGGTGGAGACGGAAAAAGGTTTTAGTTGCAATATTAAAATTTTATTATGCAACATACAGTAGTTAAAAGTTTATAACCAGATTAATGTAACCCGGTTTTTTTATTTACTCTTATCTGTAGTCTAAACCTTGTTTTTTCATAACTTATGAAAAAATAATGTTTTAAGAGACGGACTCTAACGTTTAAGTGAGCCGGTATTCATTTTACTCGTCCTTTTTAAGACATTACTTTTGGATTGGTAATGTGTTTGAGAAATTTTACGGAAAAATAATTTTGGTATATCTAAAATACTATTGAGCTCCTGATTATGTGTAGGAATAGTGTCGGGTGAAATTTGGGTCGGCAAAAGTCTCACCCGCATCAATATTTTTCATCCATCCATCCATCCCTAAAGCTCTTTCCAGTTGAGCTTATTTGGTTTTGAATTTAATTTATTAATACTGAATTTAATTTAAATATAGTGCCAGAATCAAGAGCTAACTCACAAAAAACCTAAGCTGTCGCAACCCTCTCTTCTCATACCTTGCTGAACTTCTTCTTCTCCAATCTTTTTTCTCCATATTCCCATTAGGGGAGATGGGGAACAAAAATTTATTTTAATTAATGTTTTTGCTGTTGAATAAATGTGAGATTTGTCTCCACGGATTAGTTTTGTTCTTCAACCTGGTCGATTAGATCGATGTGTTTATGAAAATAAATCGATTTAGTTTTTCATATTGATGTATTGTTCTCGATCTGTTTGTAGAGATCGTGTTTTCACAAAAAAAATTAGTTTTATTTTTGGTTTCTAATAGTTTGGGTTCGTCAGATATGTATTTTTCAAAGTGTTTACAGTTTGGACAACAAAGATCGCGGTTGGATTGAGTGGTGTTACAGTTGCAGAAGATCCATGTTTGGTATAATGATATTGATGCGTGATACGCTTCTCTCTGCCAAATGCTCATGATTTTTCAGGAAGCTAGTTAATATCCCCGAGGGCGATGTTATATTTTTATTGGATCTCTGATCTGTAATAGTTAAGACGATTAGTCTAGTTGACATGTAATTTAGATATCCTTCCAATATGTTGGTTATTGCTAGAGGCTAGTTATGTTGGATGTCAATTCCACTTATTCTAATCATCACTAGCCATTTTTTCCAGCACCAATGAATGATTATTTTCAAAAAAAAAATAGAGTGCCAGAATCTATGCGGTTGATGCCACGCAAAAATCAATTGGATGTATATTGATTTTATCATGCAAAAATTAAATAATGAAAATTGAATGAGTAATTTACATATGTAAGAATAATAAACTTTTATTGATTATTTAGGCATACAATCATAAAGATTAAAATATAAATCATTAAAGATACGTGCGATAAATAAATCATGTTTCAAGCAATAAAAAATGATGGAGTCACGAGTAAACTGGTCGCCCTTGAAACAGATAAGTCCCGTCGTGGACATCATTCCCTAGAATAAAACCATCGAAGGTAACAATTAACACGTAAAAGTTACCTTGGATTCATGTAAGGCCCGAAGGATTATCACCGACAGAGCAACAAACGGAAACTCCGAGAAAGACAGAAAGAAGACTCAAGTTTAGAATATGGAGAGAGTTGAGAAATGGTGCGAGTTTCCTGGTTGACTTAGAGGCTCTATTTATACTACTATAAGAGACCCTAACCATGGAAATGTGATATTTTGATTTTCCGTAATTAGAGAAAAATATTCTCCAATCACCAACTCATCAAATATGAAAACATTCCAAGAATACTCGAATTAAATATCTTGGAAATGGAAGAAATATTATCGCAATATTCTTCAGCGTATTAAACATGGTAAACCATGTATTCATTTCAGAAAAGATATCACACAAAATATGGAATCTTTTCGTTCTTATCTCTTAAGAATTAAACACAAGTAATTCCATATATATATATATATATATATATATATATATTATGCGGTTGGGCCTTCTAAAGACTTTCAAGTGGTCCATACGCGTTTTAGATAGTTCAGAGAAAAATTAATCCGGGCCAAATTTTGCCCATTTTTTCTCTCTCAAGTTTGATATTTTGAGCATCCATATCTCATTCACCCATGATCCATTTTGAGAGTTTATATTGTCGATTTATAGTACTCACGGAGGAAAACCCTAAAATGACATCCACCGATCCTAAATCTGTTCCGATCCCACTCAAAATGATGCCCAAAAGTCAACGAATTTCAACATGTTAACCATCATTTTCCAACAATCCCCCACATGAATAGATATTGATGTAGGTATCAGAACAATAACGCTAGACACAGTGTTTGACTTGGTGATAGATTCATAGAATAAGTAGGTGTCACCCTTTGAACTTTTCATTGAGAGAGTACAATTAGCCAACTGGTTAGAAAGTAGACGCGATGTCCGTGAACTTCCCCTACCGCTTGTGTGAACGACAATGCACTTCCCACAGACATCTTTCATATCCCTTGTGCTTTCCTCAGTTGTGTCCATTAAGCAGGTCATATCACACCTAATTCTGTAAGGTTTCTAAAGAATTGCGGCCCAACAATTCCCTTTCGAAGCAGCCATACTTCTCGCTTACACAGGTGATTCTTGGCGTAAAAGTAGTTCCGTAAAATATGCGCTCTTTCAAGTACTATACACTTAATACTTTGAATCATTAAAAATAATCTGATGCTTAATCTTCATCATGGGAATATGACAGAAGGTATGAAACCCCCACAGTGATCGCGATGAGTCTTTGCAGTTTAGTTGTCCCTTTGAACATAGATCTTGGGATCTTCAGTCACATAGGTTGGGTGTCCACGTACATAACCCACCATTTATTGGAATTAGTCCTATTCCTTTCAATTAGTTCTCAACTAACTCTCAATTTAATTTCTTCGTCAAGAAATCGGTTCAATCCTTTTTCCCCAATGAATTACAACCCTTATCATATTGACCTTACGTAGTCAACATCAATAATTCTCGTAGAGAGTAATCATCTAATGGTATAGTGTCTTTGTCGAGACACATTATCATCGATATGTCTTTAAACTACACCAATAGGCATATACATGTTTTGGTCATTCTGGAATATCCACCACCAAATTGGATAGCTTCCCCAATCTTGTCCAACATGATGGACTTATGTTCCTCTATAAATATAGCAAGAGAGAATTATTTCTCTACACAATTCAAGCTATATCCACGAGTCTCACACTGTTTCCAGTGATCATATCTGGATAAATCGTGTATCATCTTACTTTCCATTGTAAGCAATGTCTAATGTACACTTTTATAAGTACTCTAAACTTTCAGTGACTCTTAAGTTCTCTTTTTAAGAGACACCTCACCTTTACAAAAGGTAACTCACAATTTTAGACCCATTCCATTGAATATGACATAAATGACAAAATCATTGTATCAATTTTTCCATCAATGAGAAAATCATTGATTCAAAGACATAAATGACATGGTCATTTTTTGTGTGTCCCTTAGCATATATGCCTTCATTGATTCAATATCATTGGCTAAACAACAATTAGTTTGGTCAAATGATGGATCGTTTAGGAGCATTGATCTTTTCATATTGCTCTACTCAGGTTTTAATATCTAAATCTCCAAATAACCATTTAGGTCCATTAGATATACGTCTAGCTTTCACAAAATCTAGATATTAAGTACAATCACCGTCGGACTTATTCTCACGTCTAGAGAACACCCATCAAGTACACAAATATACTTACTAATTATTCAAATCTACTAGTACTCTAGTGATTTTCCCTCATGTGGTAGATCAATCTCTCCATTGATCGTCACTTTCCACAAACATCATTTCATGGAATCTCGTTTCCTTCGTTGGTTTGTCCTCGATCCTTAACGATTCCATCTATAGACCCATAAGTTCATTTATGATATATCAAGAATCCCTATCAGAAATTTCCACAAAATACACTTCCCATCAAGATGTATCTCTAATTTTCGTATATTATTTATTGTGAATCTCAATAAATTGATAGCACTTCAACAATGTGCATATCTAGTAAATATATTGTTTAACTATTTCTTTTACTACCTTCACAATACGCCAATTCCCACATTTGAAAGAAGTTGTAGGATGGCTCCATGAAGAGTTTTATTCTCCTCATTCTTGGGATATCTTATTTAAAATATTTCCAGCCAACGTAAAGGCTCCCCACATTGTTTTGATCATTTCTAGTGATTTCATTCAACCACCACATGACCTTGCGAATGTTTCTGCATTATGAATCACATTCACCAAAGTTTCTATGTATTCACCGTCATGGTCACATATAACCACATATGGTTTCTATGCATCACGTAAGTGGTTTCGTTAATTTACAAACCCCACTTATTGAAGATCTCATGTGTTCAATAACGAATCAAACACAAGGTTCTTACCCATAAATTTTTCTTTCTGGGCTAGATTCTTTCAAAATCATAACACGTTCATGTATTGATATTTTATCACGGGAGTGTCTCTTATTCCTTCAACTTTCTTGGAATTAGAGATAACTAAACTTCCAAAACTCAATTAATTGTTCATCCTCACGTGACCACTACTACCAATGTAGTATTAGACAATCGAGGATTCGATTAACTCTCATTAAGGCATAGTATGAGTTTATTAACTCCACACAATTTTATGCCCATTTTAAAAGCCAAGTTCCAGTACAACGGCACATGACTTTTAGACTACTCAAATCAAACTTGAGTGCCATTTTGCTCGAAATACATTCGAGTCAGTTGCTCGACTCGATTTTGAGTGCATTTCTTGACTCGATTTCGAGTTTATCCTCTCAATTCGAGTTAAAGTTCTCCCGACTCAAATTCAAAATTTCTCTACCCGAGTTCGAGTTCCTTGCATTCTCTACTCGATCAACTCAATTCAAATCCCTCGTGACGACTTTTCATCTCGAGTGCTTATCAAAATTCCTATAGTTAAATTTTTAGATTTTCACCTTCCCCACATTTGGTTGCTTTTATTAAACATCCCTACACGTGTTAAGTTTCTCAAAAACTCGTGTCTCGGGTTCCTAGACCAAATGTCTTAGGATTCCTCATCTCAGAATTCTAAAGTTTTTCAACAAAAGATCTAGAGATTTGACCAAATGTTTTGTGATTCTCAATCTCACGATGTTTAGATTTTTCAACCATAAATCAACAGATTTGACCAAAAGTCTAGGGATTTCCAATCTTACGATTCTTAGGTTTCTCAAGCAAATTCTTGAGATTTTCCCAACATTTCTTAGATTACAAGTAATTAAAATTTCAGTATAGTCATAATAACTCATACTTTAGGGTTTATACTATGGTTCACGAGAACTAATACCCCAGACATAGTTATAAACTAATGTCTTCACATTCATATTTTTTAGGTCATACAAAATAACCAAAATATGTTGAACGTCGAGCCCATAAGCTCTATTCGTGTAACCCAAAATTGTCACTCATGAGCCGTAAGCTCGTAGGCACTCAATCAAGATAGCCAATTATCGGGAATAGCCTTGTCAAACCTTTCAATTCATCAAAACGGTACTTTCCCAAACAATTAATATAATCATAGCATAACACAATTTTAGGAATAAATTTAAATTATTTTGTATATGCAGATAAACCAAGCCCCTAAATCAAATGGAATACATCATGGATCAAATTAATAACCCAGTGTCACATACTTAATTCATGCACGAATATATTACCCTTTCGTCGAGGATTACATATTTATGTGCCAATGAAGTATATCGTGAGTTTCTCAGCCCAAGCATATATACGTTATAAATCACAAGCAACGCATTAATTCTCAAACAAAATATGGTTTAAAATTTTTAACAACACGAGCAGACCACACAATCAAATTATTATACCATGCAAAATAGGTATTTCTACATTTGATCCAGTATCTAAGCAAATACTATAACATTTCGAGGGTTTAGGAAATCAAACATGTCTCATAATTTTCAAAAATATGCACTGCTTTCATGTAATTTCATAATTAAAATGAATAATATTGATTGATTCAGTATTTCAAACTCAAGACATTCTTTCTAATTTTAATCCAATCTTTCATGCATAGAATCAAATATGATATCTTACCATATCAACATTTATTCTCATAAGCATGAATATCATAGAATTAGCATATTTCAATAATTACGTCATGCCATGTAATTTAACATACATATGTACCATGTATCTCAGTTTGCAAAACTGTGGTTAAAACTCTGATCAAAAGTTCTTTAACTCTTTCATATCACCAAACAATAAACCTTGACGTACCTCCATACCAAGTTTCCCTTCCATAAGAGATATGCAACCATGTATACTCAAATTCACTAATGTGTACATACGAAAAATCATTCATCATAAATATATGTACACATCTTATATCGCATATAGATATTTCAAATCAATATACACAACAAACTGTTCAATATGATTTTATTATACACAACTAAAAGTTTAAAACTAATGAATGTCGAAAAGATTTTAACGAAATTCCAAACAATTTTTCGCAAGAGATCAAAGCGTAATTTCAAACACAATTTAAGGACGTGATTTTCGCTTATGAAGCACGCAATTTCCATACAAAGTGAAGCATTCAATTTAGCAGATGCACGTTTACTTTTAATTGAGCACAAATGGTGAGTCACGCATTGAAGGTCTTAATGCAAGCTTGAATCATGCATGTTACAGTAGCATATAATTAATCTAGGCATATATTTCTTTTTTAAAAAAAAATCAATCATTCCAAGATGTTGGGGAAAACGTCCAACGACGATTACAATAAGTGGAATTGACATCCAACATAACTATCCTCTAGCAATAACAAATCTATTGCAATGATATTCAAATTACATGTCAACCAGACTGATCGTTTGTACTATTACAGTTAAGAGATACAATAAAAACTGTAACATCGTCACTCGTCACTCGTCACATCACCCTCGTGGATATTAATTCGCTTCCGCAAAAATCATGACCAATTGGCGAAGAGAAGCGTACCAGCATCAATATCACTATTCAAAACAGGGATCTACAACAGCTATAACACCACTTGATTTTGATCCAAAACACGATCTATATTGTCCAAACTGTAAACACCTTGAAAAGTATAAACGAAATCACGAACATACGATCTGTAAAACCAGATAGGACAAATACATCAAGATGGAAGAAGAAACTGAAGAAGAAGTGGGCGGCGCTTAATCTAGGCATATATAATGCATATTTCCGAATACGTGCAGTACCAATCATGCATAATTAATTAAACATGGATAAGAGTAAGTCCAACAGATTTTCTAAACAAATATTTAAAATGAAGATTTAAAATTCATATTTTCTAATTTTTTTGGTCTCAACTCTAACAGCCTCTCCATTTTACATGGTTTAACATTTATTTCACAATAATAACTACTTTAATAAAAGTATTAGATTTATTTACTCTCCAAAAATATTAACTTCTTTTTTTAAAATCGCTAGATTTATGGATTCATATATTAATAATAATTAAATATCTTATAACTATTTTATTATTTAATAAACTTTCAAACAACGACTATTAAATTCAAAAAATTCATCACATTAATTAGGTAATTCAAAGTTATATATTGCTACTATTTAGAAAGAAATAAGGAAATTATTTTTACCAAAATATTAAGAAGTCAAATTTCAAACATAGTCGTTTTGACATTTTCATCGAATGAGCTAAAAAGGTTAAAAAAAAACTAATTTTTAATATCATATTCATATCGTGATTAATGTTAACTATTGTTTGATAATCATAAGTTTAACATAAAGTTTTGTTTAATAACGATTAACAAATAGATTGTGTTATTTTATAATTAATCCTATGGTAATTTGATGTTTGTTTTCATTTATTGCAATGATATTTCCATTATTTTGAAAACTTTTTAAAATGTATTTCGAAATCATAGTCTAACCTTAAAAGATATAAGAACGAGTTTTGTCATGATTGATCTAACAGTTAGGTCCTCAAACTGTAGGCACTCTCTAAGTTTCAAATACCATATGAATTTAAAAGTCGATCACTCAAGTGATAAAAATAAAAAAGAAAGAAAGAAAAATGGATAGAGTTAAATTTTATATGTTGACTCAATAAGAATTAATTGTTGCAATAGTTTAGACCTAAATGCTTTTGGTATAAATGGAAAATAAACCTTGAAGTTCAAGTGTTTAGTTAATGATTACATTAAATATTTCATTCTCCAAATTATTTTTCTCTCTCTACCATTATAGAGAATCAAATATTCTCTTTTATCAAAATCTCTATTTTAAAGAATGAAATGGAGAACTTGTTGGAGCTCAAATAGTATGTAAAATTTCTAAAATCAATCAAATTCTCTATTTTAAAGAACATGTTGAACTTGCTCTAAAACCGAATTTTGCATGCAGATCGATCATGCATAATTAATCTAGGCATGCTTAAGACCGAATTTAGCATGCAGATCGATGCAATTTTCGTTCGCAACATCACACATTCAGCTTCCAATTTTTCAAATCAATAAAATTCAACAAATTTTCATCGTTTCAAAACTGTTGGACGTATATTGATTTTATCATGCGAAAGTTAAATAATGAAAACTAAACGAGCAATTTACCTATGGAAGAATAATAAACTTTTATTAATTATTTAGGCATACAATCAGAAAAATTAAATTACGAATAATTAAATCATGCGTGCGATAAATAAATTACGTTTCAAGTAATAACAAAGTGATGGAGTCACGAGTAAACTTGTTACCCTTGAAATGAATGAGTCTCGTCGTGGACATCGTTCTCTAGAATAAAATCATCGAAAGTAACAATTAACACGTAAAATGTAACTATCACCGACAGAGCAATGAACGGAAACATCAAGAAAGACAGAAAGAAGATTCAAATTTAGAATATGGACATACTTGAGAAATGATGCGAGTTTCCTAGTTGACTTAGAGGCTCTATTTATACTGCTCTAAAAGATCTTAACCATGGAAACGTGATATTCTGAAATAATGAAATTAAAGAAAAATATTCTCCAATCACAAACTCATCAAATCCTAGAACATTCTAAGAATATTCAAATTAAATCTACTGGAAATGGGAGAAATATTCGCCCAATATTCTTTAGTGTATTAAACATGATAAACCGCATATTTATTTCAGAAAAGATACCACACAGAATATGGAATCTCTGCATTCTTATCTCATAAAAATTAAACACGAGTAATTCCATATATATTATGCGATTGGGCCTTGTAGAGACTTCCACGCGGTCCATATGAGTTTTAGACAATCCAGAGAAAAATTTATCTGGGCCAATTTATGCCCATTTTCCTCTTTAAAGTGTGACATTTGAAGCATCCATATCTCATTCACTCTTGATACGTTTTGAGAGTTTAAATAGTCAATTTTATAGTACTCGGGGAAAACCCAAAAAGGTCATCCATCAACCCTAAATCCATTTGGGTCCCACTCAAAATGATGCCCAAAATTTGACAAATTTCAACCTTTTAACCATCATTTTTCAACAAAATCAAATGGCAACGATTGTTGCTTCTTTCACACTTCATCATAATGCACAATTTTAGTATACCTATCTCAAATCACAAGACTGGTGATTACGGAGTAATGGATATACATCCTAGGTTTAATCAAATTCGAAAGAATGTCATGATCAAAGTGCGTAGTTCTAATGCAGGAAATGATGAAAAGCAGGATGACAATAAGGAAATGATTCTATGGATGAGATTGATTAAAATAAGTGATAATTAATGTTTGTAATTTATTTTTAAAATAATGTTGCTATTTACTTATTTTAATTTCAGACTTATTATTCAATCAATGATGATAAAATCTTGGGAAAACCATCTTTCCATACTCATATAGAAAGATGAGGTTGAATTAGAATCGTAGAAAGATAAAAGGTTTTAGTTACAATATTAAAAATTTATTAAGCAAGTGCAGCAGTTATATGTTTATGACTCAATTAATGCAATTTTTTAAATTTTATCTTGATTCTTCTAATTTACAGTTTAAACTTTGGTCTTTTCATAACGTATGAAAATACCATCTTTCAAGAGACGAGCACATCAATGATTGCCAACTACTCAAAAATATTTATTTTTATTTTCTTCCAGATATAATTTAAGTTATTGGTATTAAATTAGCTTTTGGATGATGAAAATAAACTCAATTGAACAAACATAACAATAGAAACATATGGAAGCATTCAGGCTCTATTTGGCAGACTTGTACTTATAAACTTACTTAATTTGAAATTAGAGGGGAGAACAGTTTCTGTTTTCCCCCAAAAAATAGTTTATGCTTTTTAACACGTTACCAAACACATTAAAAGTGTTTTACTTATAAACAAATCAGTTTAAAAGGCTCTAGCAAAGCTCTGCTTATAAGAAAAGCTGACTTATTTTTTAAAACAATGGGAGATCAGTTTTTCAATACGACGGGTTTTTATGGAGGAAAGTGAACTAAGGCCGATCTTTCCCCAAAAATAGCTTCTATTTTAAAAATAAACCGTACTTTAGCACTTTACTAAATATTAACAAGTGTTTTGTTTATAAGCAAAACATCTTATAAGCTCCACCAAACAAAATCATAACCTGTTTTGCTTATAAGGAAAACATTTTTTAGTATTTGGTAAAGTGTTAAAAACAGTTTATTTTGTATTAAGCAAATAAAATATGGATTAAGTAGAAATTTGATCAGCAAATAAAATATGGATTAAGTAGCAATTTGAGTATTATTAGGTGTTGATTCACATTTTTAAAACAGTTAAAGTGCTATTCTAAAACTCTATCGCCTCCCCTTCTTCTTCTTTTGAAGTTTTTTCTCCCATCTTCTTTTCCCCATCCCCCCAACTTGCGGAGATGGGGAAACAATAATTTTTTCAATTGATATAGTTTTATTGTTTATATTATCGAATAAGTATGGATTCGTTTCTATACATTGGTATTATTTCTTTGGTCTGATAGATTAGATTGATTTGTCCATGATGATCATTAATCTAATTGTTCATGCTGGTGTATTTTGTCCGATCTAGTTTTACAGATCATGTATTCATGATTTCGTTTGTGTTTCTCTACTAGGAATTCCATTCCCGGTCTGTACTTTTCAAGGTGTTTACAGTTTGGACAATATAGATAGTGTTTTAGATCAAGATCAAGTGGTGTTACAGCGTTGTAGATCCTTGTTTGGCATATTGATATTGATGTTGGTATGCTCCTCTTCGCCAAGTGGTCATGATTTTTGTGGAAGCAAGTTAATATCCCTGAGAATGATGTTACAATGTTTATTATATTCATTCTACCAAATGTATTCCTTCACACCACGTTACAAAGAACTTCAAGATATTATAGCTATCTTTGGGTTAGACGAATTATCCGAAGAGGATCGTTTCTCTCATTTCTTTCTCTTATATAAGAGAGAGTCACTCTTATCTGTGATAGTACAGACGATCAGTCTGGTTGACATGTAATTTGAATATCCTTGCAATAGATTGGTTATTCCTAGAGACTAGTTAGGTTGGATGTAAATTCCACTTATTATAGTGGCCGCGGGGCTTTTCCCAGCATCTTGGAACGATTGATTTTCAAAAAAGAGAGTTAAAGTGCTAAAATAACCCTATGTTTTGATCGAAAGTGCCAATCTAACCCTGTAAATTTAAAAGTGCAATTCTAACCCTATTATTTGATCGAAAGTGTCAAATTAACTCTGAGAACCTGAATTTTTCTGGAATTATATGAATTGACAATTATACCCCTGTTTTAAAAAGATTAAAAAATCAAAAAAATAAAAGAGACTAATATTACCCTTGGAGAAAAAAATGCGTGCTCTGCTCAAATTATCCTCTCTTTTTTCCTTCTGAACATTCTCCTCACTGGCGGATCAATGTGGTACTTTGCCGTCGATTCTATGTTTTGGCTGGGTTGGGGTGGCGTCGTGGCGGGGCTGACTTGGTTGGGGTGGCATCGCAGCGGGTGGATGGCTAGGATTTTTTGGGGCTGGCTGAGTTGGGTTGGCATCATGCGGGGCAAGGTGGGTTGGGGTGGCGTTGTGGTGGGGTTGGCTTGGGGTGGCATCGCGGAGGTAGAGTGGGAGGGAAAGGCGAGCTGCAGCTGGGGATGAGGCGATGGGGGAAATTCGAGCGGAGGGAAGGAGTGGCGGTAGGGTTGAATGAGGCAGAGCGGAAATCTAGGGGGGTGAGACGGCGGAGAGCCGATGTGGGGGGAAACGCGAGCGATGGCGCAGCGGAA